>JAGYYJ010000780.1:0-96399 GCA_019671005.1 Hibiscus mutabilis | reverse complement strand
CAATACATCACTTCTACGAACCATGGGCGACTTATTATAGTGCACTTTAAATCCTATAGCTGGCCAACTATATTCGATAACATTTCCAGAACCTTTTTCATACCATCACTTGCCAATATAATTCAATTCATTAATATTGACTCACCATTTTCATATGCATCAATTAAAACCAATTTATCAATGCAATCAACCTTGCATTAGCCAATGTTCAAAAACTTTACCAACTCATGCATTTCCTTACTACGCATCATCATCATTTCACAACCAATTTCCAGCATTAAACCATGCTCAAAACATGCATATACAGTGAGTAATTAAACCATTTAAACAAGTGCATAAAAATCATTTTCCAAACCGAGTTCGAAAGAGAATTCATCCTTTACTTACTTCCGAGCTTAGACCAGCTTTTCAAGCTTGATCTAAACTCCCAAACACAACTTTCAAAACTTTGCAAAGTTGTAAAACACGTTCTCACTCACTGACACGCAAAGCCTCGCTTGCCAATACGATAACCTTGCCTCCAAAGCTTTCAAAACAACCGTTCAAGCTTGAGGATCAACTTCCCCTAATTTATTCACACAAAAACAGAGGATTCAATGCATTCAACAACACAACAACATAAACCCTCAACATCCACTACTCAATTTCATTCTGCAACAACCAAAATCAACATCAAACATCTTCTGAACTTTACCCAGCCACAATCTAACATTTTAACCCATCAATTAACATCTAAAAACACAGCAACAACATCCTTATATCTCCAGCATTCATTAAACCACCACAACACCCTAAAAACTCACAACTAATGACCTAGAAAATTAGAGATTCACATAGTTTTGGATTCCAATGTTAATGCCCGCTTATTAACATTAAAAAACATCAAAATCAAGATTAAAATCAATCAAGAACTCAACAAAACAGAGTCTATTCAAAAATCCACCAATTTAACAAACTAAACCTTAATTTAGCAAATCTTCCATAATTAAATCATCAAATCAAGTTAGAAAGCATAAGTAAAGGATCAATAACTTGGGAATTTCAATAAAGAACCTTGTATTAGAGAAGAAGAACGAACCTCACCTCTAATGGCTGCTTTTCCCCTTAATTGAATGAATTTACATAACAGAATAATAAGAAACCAATTAGATTTTGTTAGGAAATCATTATAATTCCATTTGAAATCAAAGGAATTATTAAAATAAGATTTTACCTGAGAATTTTGAAGAGAAAAGAAGTGTTTGGCTGGAGAGAATTGGAGAGAAAATCCTTTTTGAGAAAAATTTAGTTATGTCAAATGAATTAAAGCCTTTTAATTATCCAATTAATTCTCCAAGCCTTTTTATATTATTTTAAAATCATTTAAAATAGCCAATTAAGGGAAAAAGTATGATATTAGACTTTGGGTAAACAGCTCCTTAAAGATTCAAAGTTCTGACCCTTTTACAAAACAGTCACTAAAAATAGTTATGAAACTTTACATTTTGGTCGCTAACCAAAATGTCCAATTTCGAGATCCCTTTTGTAAAATTGATTTTACCAAAATCATTTCCATATTAAATAATGATTTTAGAATATTTTTTCACATTTTTATCTCATCCGAAAATATTCATTCCAAATTAAATCCCAAACTGACTCGAATCCTCTAATCCAATCCGTCAAACCGTCTAAAACCACCTAGAAAACTCCTAGGCCCAATGTAACCCCCTTTACCCGGTCTAACCGCCAGATCGAACCGAGGAAGCTACATTAGGTTTGCCGAAGCAAACCGGAGAGATATTTTGAAAGCCCGGTCCATTATTTTTCTTTCTATCTTATCTGGATGCCAATTATTAATCCTACATGTTCATGCAGACATCAAGTGTAACCCCAACTCAATCAGGCATCAATTTGACATCCAATTGATCACGTTTGCCACTTAGAGACCAAAATGCAAATACAGAAATTTGCATGATTAAACTCACTTATAAATTACCAACCTCTAATTAGTCAGGTTCTGAACATTTACCTCAAATTTCAGTTCAATCCGATCATTCTATCACATACAATTGCATTGGCAAGTTTCAGAGACTAAAATGTAAAGAAAGCAAAACTTCCCAAAAGTGACATTAACAGAAAAAACGGTCATCCGTACCGATACAGGTAAGCCCGTACCAATACAGTTTGAAACACCCTATTTTGGTACACTTCTATACTGTATCGGTACGCCTAACTGAATTACCTAACTTTTGAAATATATTAAACCGTACCGATACGGACTCTCAAGTGTTTCGGTACGCAGGTTCATGTTGAAAAGAATGAATTCCAAAGGCTAAAACTCGTATCAAAACGCCCATACCTGTATCGGTACGCCAGACCAAATTTGCCTAGGCGTATCGAAACGCACAATACCTATACCGATACCACAAGCCTGAAATTGCCTAGCCGTATCGATACGATCCCCCGTTGCCAAACTTATCACAAGCCAACTAGCATCACAAATCTAATAGCACAACAAGGCTTCATGCATCAAAAGAAAATCTATAGGCATGCTTCCTAATATTGCATCCAAGCAACATACCAAAAGACAAACCAGCACCAAAATCAAACCTTAAAGGCCATTTACAATCCAAGAACAACTAAAGAAACATGCTCAAATAGGGAGTTCCACAAAACATCTCCCAAAACACAACAAGTACCCCATTGCCCTTATTCATTATAGTCTAGTCTCTAACATACTTTGGAAATAAGTCTTGCCAAGATCCCCTTGCTTCTTGCTATCTTCCAAGACCTCAATTTTATCTGCATTGATGGACAGTGAGAGCATAAGCACACAAGGCTTAGTGAGGAATGCTCAAAAACAAACACCATCAATGCATTTAAAACCATTTACTTAACATCATCCTTTAGAACATCATCATGGCCCTTTTTAAACATATGCACTTTACAACATTTAAACCAGCATATTAAACCATATGCTACATGTATCATTAATAAACAGCAAGTCACATTGCTAACCCTCTACTTAAGCCTTTCCATGCATTACTACCAAATGCAAAGCTTAAGGAGAAACATGTATAAATCACATTATACAACATAAAACATTTCAATGATACATTAACAATTATATTGGCTTTGAAGTGATCATTACAAGTCCATTAACAAAGGAGTTCATCGGATACACAGATTCAACAAGTGTTAACCCAACACTCCAAGCCATCTCAACCGGAATAGCGATACAATTATAATCGCGGTACAATAACAATCGGGTACACTTTCAACCCACATGGACACCAATCCCTCTTATCGGTTAGATGGTTAACCCACGAACGGGAGTATTCCGTACCATTTAACCCCTCTACCGTTAGGGTACTTGGATAGAGTATTCGATACACCGTATAAACCCCTCAACATCCAAGGCGACTTATTTTACACTGCACTCAATCTTATGTCCGACCAACTATATCCGATAACAATTTTAAAACCATATCACTTGCCAATATAATTAACCAAATAACATTTACCTCACTGTTTTTAACAAGCATTAAACCATGCCCTTTCCAAAGCAACAACCATGCTTTAAAACACAAGCATAAACCATACTTACAATGATCACTTACCATGTGCATCCTTCAGCAAAACATGCTTAAAAATAGTATATCATATACCTTAAATCATGCTTAAACAGTAGGTAGCATGTAATCAAAACAAGTGCATAAAACCATTCGAACAAGCACGACCGAGAGAGTAAAACCACTTTATACTTACTTCTGAGTCTAGGTAAGCGTTTCAAGATCTACCTTAACTCCCAAACCGCTGTTCCAAAACATCAAAACACTTTAAAACACGTTTTCACTCACTGATATGCAAAACCTCGATTCGCCAACGCAAAAACAAGTATCCGAAGCCTCTTACGCTTCTCTAATCACTTCCAGATCTACCTCCCCTATTTTTACCACAAAACAACAGAGGATTAATGCATCATAATGCATTCTAAACACAGCAACCACAATCATTCTCGGGTTTCCACAAAACCCTCACAATTAACCCTCAACAACAACCGAAAACATAACCAAAACACTTCGACTCACAACCCAGCCAACATCTATCAACCTAGCATCATTTTCAACATCAAAACACATCTAAAAACAGATCCAAAATGATCTACCACCTCCAGCAACCTTACAACCACAAAACCTCAAAACTAACAACCTAAACAAATAGAATGATACATGTATGGGGGGTTAAAATGATGCATTGTAGCCAAAGAGTTGAAGCTGTTTTATAAGTCTGGAATTTCTGCCGACTTGTATCAAAGAAAATCTGTCTTACAATGATGGAGGCTTCATCCTTTTATAGGTGAAGGATAGACAAAGTAATTTAACTTCTACTAAAACAAGGAAAACCTAGTCTAATTAAAAATAATAATAAAATAACAGCCTTTAAACTCCTTGTGCTTGTGTGGCAAGGAATAGGGTGATAAGGCAAGTGATAAACTGATAAGGGCTGGGTGGCTGGTTCCTAAAGTATATAAAACCCTAAAAACATCAATTTAAATGATAATAAATATATTGGGCTAAGTTTAATTCGTCCAAAGCCTTATATGTTAGCTTTTGGGCTGAATTTTACAAAATCCCGTAATAATCCCGTATCCAGTTTTCTGCATGCGCAATCTTCAGTAAATTGGACGTATCTTAAGTTCCCGATGTCCGATTTACGCGTTTCAAGATGTGTTGGAAAGGTAACTGAATGACGGACAATTTGTTAGAAGACAACTTGACTCAGAAATGCCCGGATCCCATCCAAAAACTTGTCGCAAGTTGACTGACTTTCCAGACTTCACAAACAGATTCAGTTTCTTGTCCAAGATGCATCGTTTTTGACCTCCTATGCGTGCATTGTTTTGGCCATTATTGTTTGCATCGAACAAATTCAGCTTCTTGTCCAATATGAGTAATTTAACCCTGCTCATGCATGTATCACTCTTGCTTTCCTAGATAATCGCGTCTAGGAGGGTGGGTTAGAGCCGCTTGAGGTTGCTTGCTTAGATAATTGAGTGTAAGAGGGTGCCGAGGACAAAACAACATCAACAATTCACAAGCCATATTCATCTCCAACCTTCACACCATCTTCCATAATTCCATAAACAAAGCTGGAATTTTCAGATTTGTTTTACCTATCTTCTTTTAATCTTTTCTCATCTTTTTATTTATATTCTTAGTTCTTATCATCTAATCCTTCATCTCGTCTTTCTTTCTTTAAATTTCCAGCCTTGAATCTGAAAAATTCAAGAAAATCCCTTCTCTTTTCTCTTGAATTTTCAGATCTGCCCAAACTTCCGTGATTGAGTCTAGAGCTCCTAGTTCTTGCAACAACTTGATTGAAGCCTTCCAAATCCAAGATTGCGCTACTCTATTAGTACACCTCCATGTTGTATCGATACGCCTAACTGAAATACCAAACTTTTGAAAATCTTGATGATCGTACCGATACGGCTCTCTATGCGTTTCGATACACGGGATTGAGACGAAAAAGTAGATTCCAGTAGCTGAGACCCATACCGAAACACCCTTTGCTGTATCGGTACGCTACGACTACATTGGTCTAGGCGTATCGAAACACCACCAACCTGTACTGATCCTTCAAGTCTAAAAATACCCAACCGTACCGATACGGTCCCCCGCGTAGCGGTACGCCTAGACCTGTAATGTCATATTTGCTGTTTTTTCATCCAAATAACACCTTCAAGTCATTCCTACAAGCTGGAAACACAATACCAACATGCCAAGCATACCACAAGCAATTAAGCATCATTATCTTAACAACACAACAAGGCTTCATGCATTAAAAGGGAATCTATAGGCATGTTTCCTAATTTTGCATCCAAGGAACATACCAAAATACAAACCATCACCAAAATCAATCTTTAAAGGCCATTTACAACCCAGGAGAAACTAAAGAAACATGCACAAACAAGGAGTTCAACAAGTCATCTCCCAAAACCAAAGCAAGTGATACGGAAGCTAGGATCCAAGAATTACCTCAAAATCTAGGAACCCTCTAGATCACAATTAATCTAGCAAACTCGCTAATATGATCTGAGAAAACCCCAAACTCCACGTTTAGCAAACCGATAATAAAGCATGATCTTGATGTAGAAAATGAGATAAGATGAATTTGATGGTGGCGGTGTTGGATAGATTTGTCCTTGGCACCCTCATAATCGCAATTGAATAGGAAAACACCTGCAAACGGCACGAATCTCTCCGATTAATGGATGATGACGAGATAGATGTTGTAGGATATTTTGTCCTCGTCACACATATTTTATCTAACCTAAAAAACTAATAAATAAAGAACAAATCTAATCCTAAATCATCTAAATATCTTCATAAAGAATCCTAGATTAAATTTAAGTACAAATAATCAATAAAATTATTGAAAATTCGTAATAAATAATATTTCCCGTGATAAAATCGTATAGAGATTTCTGCTCGCACAGTCTTCACTAAAATGGACATAACTTGAGATCCCGATGTCGGATTGATGCGTTTCAAGATGCTTTGGAAAGCTAAGAGACAGAGGAATATGTTTGAAGAAGACATGTAGACTCAGAAGTGCCCGGATCCCATCCGAAAATTCGATGCAAGTCAGCTGAAATTCCAGACTTATAAAACAACTTCAACTCTTAAGATTTTTTTATCACAACCTTCAAGTCTCTTGAGATGTCTCCAAGAATGAAATATTAAAACTAGGATCTATATAGAGAATTATATATTTTTTCTTTTTTCTCAACTACTAAAAAAACAGTAAAAGATAATTGTTTTAAACACCTAAACCAAGGCTCTGATACCAATTGATATGGAAGCTAAGATCCAAGAATTACCTCAAAATCTATGATCCAAGAATTACCTCAAAATCTAGGAACCCTCTAGATCACAATTAATCTAGCAAACTCGCTAATATGATCCGAGAAAACCCCAAACTCCACGTTCAGCAAACCGATAATAAAGCATGATCTTGATGTAGAAAACGAGATAGGATGAATTTGATGGTGGCGGTGTTGGATAGATTTGTCCTTGGCACCCTCCTAATCGCAATTGAATAGGCAAACACCTGCAAACGGCACGAATCTCTCCGATGAATGGATGATGATGAGATAGATGTTGTAGTATATTTTGTCCTCGGCACCCTCTTAGACGCGATTATCTAAGCAAGCAACCTCAAGCGGCTCTAACCCACGCTCCTAGATGCAATTACCTAGGCAAGCAAGAGTGTGAAGATGATCTCCATTACAAGAACTTGACGAACTTACGTTGAAGACTTACGATACGAAAAATAACAAGGCAAATCTATCTACCTTGAAAATAAAATGGCCCATGGCCAAAGGTTTTTGCAACTCATAAATTCATGATGTTGTTGTTATTAGCGAAGCAAATATGCCTTTAAATAGGCTACAAATGAAAAGTTTAACTTAAATTAGGAAAAGTAAAGATAATAACAAAATAAATAAACATATTTTATCTAACCTAAACAACTAATAAATAAAGAACAAATCTAATCCTAAATCATCTAAATATCTTCATAAAGAATCCTAGATTAAATTTAAGTACAAATAATCAATAAAATTATTGAAAATTCGTAATAAATAATATTTCCCGTGATAAAATCGTATAGAGATTTCTGCTCTCACAGTCTTCACTAAAATGGACATAACTTGAGCACCCGATGTCGGATTGATGCGTTCCAAGATGCGTTGGAAAGCTAAGAGACAGAAGAATATGTTTGAGGAAGACATGTAGACTCAGAAGTGCCCGGATCCCATCCGAAAATTCGATGCAAGTCAGCTGAAATTCCAGACTTATAAAACAGCTTCAACTCTTTGGCTACAATGCATCATTTTAGCCCCCCATACATGTATCAACAAGTACCCCATTGCCTTTATTCTTATAGTCTAATCCAAATATACTTTGTTAGCCAAGTCTTGCTAGGATCCCCTTGCTTTTTGCTGCCTTCCGAGACCTTAATTCTCTGCGTTGATGGACAAAAAGAGCGTAAGCACACTAAGCTTAGTGAGGAGTGTTGTAAAACAATACACCATCAATGCATTTAAAACCATTGTTCAATAGCACATTGGAAATCCTTTTTTTAAATCATACTTTTCATCATATAAAACATCATGCCTTAAAAACCATGCACTTAACACTTTCAAAACTAGCATATTTAACCATATGCTACATGATACGAGCATGAGAGGGGTCAAAATAATCATCTTGGAAAAGAAGTTGAAACTGCTTTGCAAGTCAGAAACATCAGTCAACTTGAGAAGCATTTTTGGATGGGATCCAGACATTTATGGGTCAACATGTCTTCTTAAAACTTGTCCGGTTGCAAATTAGCTTTCCAACGCATCTTGAAACACCTCAATCGGACATCTGGATCTCAAGGTACGTCTATTTTAGCGAAGACAGCGCATGTAGAAATTCCTATACAGGATTAATACGGGTTTTTGGATAATTACGAATTTTCAAGATTTTATTTGATTATTTGTAATTTAAATCAACATAGGATTCTGCAATATCTATTAGGATCAGATTTATTTAATTAGGATTTTATTTTTAGCATTTATTTATTATTAGAAGTTACTTATCTAATTAGGAGATTAGATTTAGCATTTATTTATTGTATTTTATTCCTAAGTTTAGTAGGATTAAAACTTCTCCATGGCCTATATAAAGGAGGCTTCACCCACAATGTAATTCAGATTTGAATGATTAAATAAAATTCTCTTTGAGTTCCAACTTGCAAGAACATTATCTTGTGTTTTAGAAGCAAATCGATTTTCAAGTTCTCCGGGATTTGTTGTTGAGGATCTTCACACTCCTGCTTGCCCATACAAAAGCATTTGGGAGGGTGGGTTAAAGTCGCTTGAGGTTGCTTGCTTAGATAATTGCGTCTAAGAGGGTGCCGAGGACAACTATAAATTCATCACGCCATCTCCACATATTCAAGCTTCCTCCATTGACGTGGCCACCATAAGCAAATCTGAATTTTTAGATTTGTTCTTTATTTTGGTTTGTTTTGTTTTTCTCTTTATTCGAATTTGAACCACTCTATCATTTGGTATCAGATTCAGGTTGTTCTTGAGGATGTCATTGAGCAACATATTGGATTTTACCCTTATGGGGACTCGATGTCATTATTATTGTCGACTAGATCATTCAGGGTATGATTGTCCAGATAAGTTTTATTTTCAAGAAAAAACTTTGAGAGATATGTTGTCTGAATTCATGTCTTCTAATGATATTGAAATCCATGATCCGAAGCATGATCAAGAAATTTGTTCTTCTAAAGAACATGAGGAAGACGATACCATCGAGAGTTTAACATTGCCTATTGATGAGGAAGAAATTATAAGTAGTGTGTTTGTTTCCAGTGACGAACCTACTATTACGATTCAAGATGATCATCAAACGACAAACACCGATGAAGGTACCTTACAATCAAAAGGTATCATTGAATGTTTTCAGAATTCTATTTATGCTTATTCCTCTTTTAGCATTAATAATAATTTTGAAGATGAGAATGAGTTACTTTGTGACCAAAAGAACAATCGTGATGATCCCAATGAGAAGGAACTTGTAAATTTCATTGCAAAAAGAGACTCTGCAAAAGGATCCTTCAAGACGTCTTCTTTTCTATGGTACATTGATGAACTTCCTCCATTTACCGATCTAGATTCGAGGGTGAATCTTTTTGAGGAGTGGAGGAATGATACAAGCATGAGAGGGGTCAAAATAATCATCTTGGAAAAGAAGTTGAAACTGTTTTGCAAGTCAGAAACATCAGTCAACTTACGAAGCATTTTTGGATGGGATCCAGGAATTTATGGGTCAACATGTCTTCTTAAAACTTGTCCGGCTGCAAATTAGCTTTCCAACGCATCTTGAAACGCCTCAATCGGACATCTGGGTCTCAAGGTACGTCTATTTTAGCGAAGACAGCGCATGTAGAAATTCCTATACAGGATTAATACGGGTTTTTGGATAATTACGAATTTTCAAGATTTTATTGGATTATTTGTATCAAAGCCAAAACAAAACAAACCAAAATAAAGATCATTGAATGATACATGTATGGGGGGCTAAAATGATACATTGTAGCCAAAGAGTTGAAGCTGTTTTATAAGTCTGGAATTTCAGCCGACTTGCATCGAATTTTCGGATGGGATCCGAGCACTTCTGAGTCTACATGTCTTCTTCAAACATATTCGTATGTCTCTTAGCTTTCCAACGCATCTTGAAACGCATCAATTCGATGTCGGGAGCTCAAGTTATGTCCGTTTTAGTGAAGACTATGCGAGCAGAAATCTCTATACGGATTTATTACCGGAAATATTATTTATTACGAATTTTCAATAATTTTATTGATTATTTGTACTTAAATTTAATCTCGGATTCTTTATGAAGATATTTAGATGATTTAGGACTAGATTTGTTATTTATTTATTAGTTTTTAGGTTAGATAAAATATGTTTATTTATTTTATTATTATGTTTACTTTTCCTAATTTAAGTTGAACTCTTTATTTGTAGCCTATTTAAAGGCATATTTCCTTCATTAATAAGAAGAACATCATAAAGTATTGAGTTACAAAAAACCTTTGGCCATGGGCCATTTTATTTTTCAAGGTAGATAGATTTGCCTTGTTATTTTTCGTATCAGAAGTCTTCTTCAACGTAAGTTCGTCAAGTTCTTGTGATGAAGATCATCTTCACACTCTTGCTTGCCTAGGTAATTGCATCTAGGAGGGTGGGTTAGAGCCGCTTGAGGTTGCTTGCTTAGATAATCGTGTCTAAGAGGGTGCCGAGGACAAAATATCCTACAACATTTATCTCGTCATCATCCATTCATCGGAGAGATTCGTGCCATTTGCAGGTGTTTGCCTATTCAATTGCAATTAGGAGGGTGCCAAGGACAAATCAATCCAACACCGCCACCGTCAAATTCATCCTATCTCATTTTCTACATTAAGATCATGCTTTATTATCGGTTTGCTGAACGTGGAGTTTGGGGTTTTCTCAGATCATATTAGTGAGTTTGCTAGATTAATTGTGATCTAGAGGGTTCCTAGATTTTGAGGAAATTTTTGGATCCTGGCTTCCGTATCAATTGGTAATCAGAGCCTTGGTTTAGGTGTTTAAAACAATTATCTTTTACTGTTTTTTTAGTAGTTGAGAAAAAAGAAAAAATATATAATTCTCTATATAGATCCTAGTTTTAATATTTCATTCCTGTAGACATCTCAAGAGACTTGAAGGTTGTGATCAACAAATCTTAAGATTCGGGACGAATCGATTTCAACAGGGGGAGAATGATCATGTATGGGGGGCTAAAATGATGCATTGTAGCCAAAGAGTTGAAGCTGTTTTATAAGTCTGGAATTTCAGCCGACTTGCATCGAATTTTCGGATGGGATCCGAGCACTTATGAGTCTACATGTCTTCTTCAAACATATTCATATGTCTCTTAGCTTTCCAACGCATCAATTCGACGTCGGGAGCTCAAGTTATGTCCGTTTTAGTGAAGTCTATGCGAGCATAAATCAGAGATTGCTCTACTCTATCATTTGGTATCAAATTTGGGACGATTCTTGGCAAGAATTTTGGCGTTTTTGGGGAAAAAACTCGAAAATTAGGGAAAATTCGTCAAAACCAAATGAGTGAATTTTGAGCTGAAACTTTCCAGATCAGATCTACACCATTGGTGGAGTCACCACACAAAATTTCAGAATTTTTGGAGTTCGGGAACACCTCGAACGAAGTGGATAAATTGTCAGCCAAATTAGGGTTTTCCCCCTTCTTTAACCCTATTTTCATTATTTTTTTCTTCAATTTTCGTTATTTTCAGTTTATTTACCTTGTAAAAAGAAAAAAAGAGAAAAAAAATAAAAGAATAAAAAAGAAAAGAAAAGAAAGAAAAGTGAGAAAGCTTATACCTAGCCACCAACCACCATCAAGAATCATCAAGATCACCATCATCCAACCACCACAAGCATCACATTGAAGTGGATTCAACATTGGATTTCTTCCTTCAAGTTGTTTCTGGGTTTTGGGGTTATCATCTTTCTCTACTAATTTTTTTCTACTCTTAGTTTCTTAAGTTCCTTTGTTTTGCTTTTTCTTTCTTCTATTACGCAATTTAACACCTTCTCTTTTCTCCATTGTAGTAGGACTAAAAGTTGCATTCAATCCTTCTTTCTTGCAACTATATTCAATTGGTGTCAAGCCTTTCATTGGACTCCTAGTACAATTAGGACTCATTGTTAGGATTAAACTCTGATTGTAACTTGTTGACTTGTGGCGGAAGGTGATTTAGGATTTGATTTGGTATTTATTTATTAGTTTTTAGGTTATATTTATTCCTTTATTTATTTTATTATTATCTTTACTTTTCATTTCATTTTCAACTTTTTAAATGTAGCCTATTTAAAGGCATATTTGCTTCATTAATAAGAACAACATCATGAATTTATGAGTTGCAAAAAGTTTGGCCATACTCCATTTAAACTTTCAAGGTAGATAGATTTGCCTTTTGTTATTTTTAAGCTTGAGCACGTCCTCGTCTTCTCTTCACGTAAGTTCCCAAACCTTGGGAATTAGAAATCATCTTCACACTGCAAGCCTAGGTAATTGGATCTAGGAGGGTGGGTTTACCTCAAAATCTAGGTTGCCCTTAGATAATCGTTAATCTAAGAAACCATTGTGTATGATCCGAAAATATCCTACAACATCTATCTCGTCATCATCCATTCATCGGAGGTCTTGATGTAGAAAACGAGATGTTTGCCTATTCAATTTGATTAGGAGGGTGGTGTTGGACAAATTTATCCAACACCATCCTAATCAAATTCAATAGGCAAACACCTGCTACATCAAGATCATGCTTTATTATGAATTTGATGATGACGAGTTTGATGTTTTCTAGGATCATATTAGTGAGTTTGCTAGATTAATTATGATCTAGAGGGTTCCTAATTTTGAGGTAATTCTTGGAACCCACCCTCCTAGATGCAATTACCTAGGCCTTGGTTTAGGTGTTTTGAAACAATGATCTTTTATTGTTGTTTTTGTAGATGAGAAAAAGAAAAACTATATAATTCTCTATATAAATCCTAGTTTTAAATTTCATTCCTTGAAAACAAAATCAAGAGACTTGAAGGTTGTGATTTTGCAACTCTTAAATTCATGATGTTCTTATTAGTGAAGCAAATATGCCTTTAAAATGATACATGTATGGGGGGCTAAAATGATGCATTGTAGCCAAAGAGTTGAAGCTGTTTTATAAGTCTGGAATTTCAGCCGACTTGCATCGAATTTTTGGATGGGATCCAGGCACTTCTGAGTCTACATGTCTTCTTAAAAATTATTCGTCTGTCTCTTAGCTTTCCAACGCATCTTGAAACGCATCAATCCGACATCGGTAGCTCAAGTTATGTCCATTTTAGTCAAGACTGTGCGAGCAGAAATCTATATACGGTTTTATCACGGGAAATATTATTTATTACGAATTTTCAATAATTTTATTGATTATTTGTACTTAAATTTAATCTAGGATTCTTTATGAAGATAATTAGATGATTTAGGATTTGATTTGTTATTTATTTATTAGTTTTTTAGGTTAGATAAAATATGTTTATTTATTTTATTATTATCTTTACTTTTCCTAATTTAAGTTGAACTCTTCATTGTAGCCTATTTAAAGGCATATTTGCTTCATTAATAAGAACAACATCATGAATTTATGAGTTGCAAAAACCTTTGCCCATGGGCCATTTTATTTTCAAGGTAGATAGATTTGCCTTGTTATTTTTCGTATCAGAAGTCTTCTTCAACGTAAGTTCGTCAAGTTCTTGTAATGGAGATCATCTTCACACTCTTGCTTACCTAGGTAATTGCATCTAGGAGGGTGGGTTAGAGCCTCTTGAGGTTGCTTGCTTAGATAATCGCGTCTAAGAGGGTGCCGAGGACAAAATATCCTACAACATCTATCTCGTCATCATCCATTCATCGGAGAGATTCGTGCCGTTTGCAGGTGTTTGCCTATTCAATTGCGATTAGGAGGGTGCCAAGGACAAATCTATCCAACACCGCCATCATAAAATTCATCCTATCTCGTTTTCTACATCAAGATCATGCTTTATTATCGGTTTGCTGAACATGGAGTTTGGGGTTTTCTAGGATCATATTAGTGAGTTTGCTAGATTAATTGTGATCTAGAGGGTTCCTAGATTTTGAGGTAATTCTTGGATCCTGGCTTCCGTATCAAATAGGCTACAAATGAAGAGTTCAACTTAAATTAGAAAAAGTAAAGATAATAATAAAATAAATAAACATATTTTATCTAACCTAAAAAACTAATAAATAAATAACAAATCTAATCCTAAATCATCTAAATATCTTCATAAAGAATCCTAGATTAAATTTAAGTACAAATAATCAATAAAATTATTGAAAATTCGTAATAAATAATATTTCCCGTGATAAAATCGTACAGAGATTTCTGCTCGCACAGTCTTCACTAAAATGGACATAACTTGAGATCCCGATGTCGGATTGATGCGTTGGAAAGCTAAGAGACAAAGGAATATGTTTGAAGAAGACATGTAGACTCAGAAGTGCCCGGATCCCATCCGAAAATTCGATGCAAGTCGGCTTAAATTCCAGACTTATAAAACAACTTCAACTCTTTGGCTACAATGCATCATTTTAGCCCCCTATACATGTATCATTCTCCCCCTGTTGAAAACGATTCGTCCCGAATCTTAAGAGTTGTTGATCACAACCTTCAAGTCTCTTGAGATGTCTCCAGTAATGAAATATTAAAACTAGGATCTATATAGAGAATTACATATTTTTTCTTTTTTCTCAACTACTAAAACAACAGTAAAAGATAATTGTTTCAAACACCTAAACCAAGGCTCTGATTACCAATTGATACGGAAGCTAGGATCCAAAAATTACCTCAAATCTAGGAACCCTCATATCACAATTAATCTAGTGATAGAGTAGCGCAATCTTGGATTTGGAAGCCTTCAATCAAGTTGTTGCAAGAACTAGGAGCTCTAGACTCAATCAAGAAAAGTATGGGCAGATCTGAAAATTCAAGAGAAACTAGTTGGGGGTTTCTTGAAAATTTCAGATTCGGGGTTGGATAATTAAAGAAAGAAAGACAAGATGAAGGATTAGATGATAAGAAATAAGAATATAAATAAAAAGATTAAAAAAGATTGTGAAGGAGAAAGGTAAAACAAATCTGAAAATTCCAGTTTTGTCTATGGAATTATGGAAGATGGTGTGAAGGTTGAAGATGAAGATGGCTTGCGAATTGTTGATGTTGTTTTGTCCTCAGCACCCTCTTAGACTCAATTATCTAAGCAAGCAACCTCAAGCGGCTCTAACCCACCCTCCTAGACGCGATTATCTAGGCAAGCACGAGTGTGAAGATGATCTTCCTCACAAGAACTCGTCGAACTTATGTTGAAGAAGACTTCGAAGGCACAAGTAATCAGCACTTGCAAAAACAAACTCACTAAATATTTCATAAATCAAAGAAAATCTGTCTTACAATGATGGAGGCTTCATCCTTTTATAGGTGAATGATAGACAAAGTAATTTAACTTCTACTAAAACAAGGAAAACCTAATCTAATTAAAAATAATAATAAAATAACAGCCTTTAAACTCCTTGTGCTTGTGTGGCAAGGGATAGGGTGATAAGGCAAGTTATAAGCTGATAAGGGTTGGTTGCTTGGGCAGCAAGTAAACTTGATGAAGGTTGGTTTGCTTGGGTATCAAGTAATGGGCTGATAAGAGCTGTTTTGATTGGGCAGCAAGTAAAAGTTGATTGGGGCTTTATTTGGACGAATTTAAGGGTATTTGGGCTGGTTTAGATGATAAGAAATTGGTTCTTGGGAAAGGAGGCATGTGTGGGCTGTTTAAAAAGCTAACTAGGCCTAAAAACACTTGTAAATCCTAATTTGGGCTAAAAATAAAAATCTGACCCAATCTTTTATAGTAACAACTATTGGGTCTAATTACAATAAAAATGGCTAATTAATGGACATCTAAAGGCTCATGGATATCCATCTCCAAAGGTGCAGCAAGTTGAGTTTTTGTGACCCAATTATTCTTGAAGGATGTTAAGTGTGGACTTTCTTCAAGAAATTCTTCTTTCTTTATGGTAGCTTGTAATCCTTGGCTCACGAATACTTGGACGGTCGAATTCAGCTTGTCCTTGATTAGCTTAGAATTGGCTCGGGTTATTGGGCCAAGTGGAAAAGTAAGCCCATCTTGTCCTTGGAATTGCCTTGTGGTACATGTATCATCTAGCAAACTCACTAATATGATCCGAGAAAACCCCAAACTCCACGTTCAGCAAACCGATAATAAAGCATGATCTTGATGTAGAAAACGAGATAGGATGAACTTGATGGTGGCGGTGTTGGATAGATTTGTCCTTGGCACCCTCCTAATCGCAATTGAATAGGCAAACACCTGCAAACGGCACGAATCTCCTCGGTACCCTCTTAGACGCGATTATCTAAGCAAGCAACCTCAAGCGGCTCTAACCCACCCTCCTAGATGCAATTACCTAGGCAAGCAAGAGTGTGAAGATGATCTCCATTGCAAGAACTTGACGAACTTACGTTGAAGAAGACTTCTGATACGAAAAATAACAAGGCAAATCTATCTACCTTGAAAATAAAATAGCCCATGGCCAAAGGTTTTTGCAACTCATAAATTCATGATGTTGTTCTTATTAGTGAAGCAAATATGCCTTTAAATAGGCTACAAATGAAGAGTTCAACTTAAATTAGGAAAAGTAAAGATAATAATAAAATAAATAAACATATTTTATCTAACCTAAAAAACTAATAAATAAATAACAAATCTAATCCTAAATCATCTAAATATCTTCATAAAGAATCCTAGATTAAATTTAAGTACAAATAATCAATAAAATTATTGAAAATTCGTAATAAATAATATTTCCCGTGATAAAATCGTATAGAGATTTCTGCTCGCACAGTCTTCACTAAAATGGACATAACTTGAGATCCCGATGTCGGATTGATGCGTTGGAAAGCTAAGAGACAGAGGAATATGTTTGAAGAAGACATGTAGACTCAGAAGTGCCCGGATCCCATCCGAAAATTCGATGCAAGTCGGCTTAAATTCCAGACTTATAAAACAGCTTCAACTTTGGCTACAATGCATCATTTTAGCCCCCCATACATGTATCAGGTACTGAAGAGCCTAGGCGTCCAAATCTTGTTCCCATTCAGAATAGACGCCAAAACCCCCTGCATGGGCACAATCCTCACATAGAGCCGAGACGAGCAACAAACACCTTAGCCAAACCAAAAATCACTGTACCACATTTTCAAGGAAGGTATGACCCTGATGCTTATTGTGTCTGGGAAAATCGAGTTGATCTTCTATTCGAGTATTATCAATGCCCCGAAGAGGATCAAGTTCCACTGTTGACTCTCGAATTCACTAAATACGCAACCCTTTGGTGGTCCCAATTGGTTCGCAATCGGCGTCTCAATGGAGAAGCCAAGATAACCTCATGGGGAGAACTTAAAGAAGTCATGCGAGAACGATTCGTTCCCCCATTATATCGGCGAGAGATCAAACAAAAGTTACAAAGAATCCGACAAGGCTACAGAACTGTTGATGAATATCTCAAAGAGATGGAATCATTGATGCAAAGAGCCGATATCCAAGAGGATGAAGAAGATATAATGACTAGGTTTGTTGTCGGACTCAATGACAACATTCTTGAGGTACTTGAACTCAAAACCTACTACACCCTTCAAGAGGCATTCCAATTTGCCATGACAATTGAAAAGCACATCAAAGATCGACAACGATATCGACAAAAGAATTATCACTATGACAAAGGTATCACTCAACCTTTATCTCATTCTAATTCTTCTAAACCTTTGCTCGACTCAAGTAGACCAAAGCAGAAAATTGAAACATCCAAGTCACTGGACAAAACCAAGACAAAAACCCCCATGTTGGCGGAAAACACATAAACACTCAAACAAACTCGGGAGATTGTATGCTTCAAGTGCAACGGTCATGGACACTATAAAAGAGACTGCCTGAATACAAGACTCTTTCTTATTCGAGAAGATGGGAGCACTCACCACCCCTTGGCTCCACTCGATCCAAAAGAGGTGTACAAAGATCAGATGCGAATGAAGAAGTTTTGTGAGGAGGTGGGAATAAAAAAGATGAAAAAGAAAAAAAAAAGAATGAAAAACAAAAGGCAAATACAAAAGAGGCCAGTAGTGATAAAAGCCAAATAAGTATAGGCCCAGGGGTGGTGAGTGATCCTAAATGTGAGAAAAAAAAATAGTGTCTCAAAATATTTATGCGAGAGAAAAAGAAGTGAGGCAAGCCCCCTTCCTTAAACAGCCTTGCATCCTCATCCGCTTTAGGGAACAATTTTTTTCTATCACTAACAATAACAAAAGTTTGCCTAGTGTGTGTGTTTCTCTTTTGCAGGACTTCAATGATGTTTTAGGTGATCCACATGACGGTTTGCCACCCTTAAGAGGAATTGAACATCAAATTGACCTAATTCCGGGTTCTTCTATTCCAAATAGACCAACATATAGATGTAACCCCGACGAAACCAAGGAGTTAGAAAAGCAAGTGGAAGAACTACTCAACAAAGGCTACATTCGTGAAAGTTTAAGCCATTGTGCCGTTCCAGTACTTTTGGTGCCAAAGAAAGATGGTTCATATAGAATGTGTGTCGATTGTCGGCCGATCAACCGAATAACAATCAAGTATAGGCATCCTATTCCACGATTAGATGACATGCTTGATGAACTCTACGGTGCATGCATCTTCACCAAGATTGATTTGAAGAGTGGTTATCATCAAATTCGAATGAAAGAAGGAGATGAATGGAAAACCGCTTTCAAGACAAAGTTCGGTTTATATGAATGGACAGTTATGCCATTTGGTTTGACCAATGCCCCTAGCACATTCATGAGATTGATGAACCATGTCCTTCGGGAGTTTAGAGGTAAGTTTGTTGTTGTTTATTTCGATGATATTCTTATCTACTCTTCTTCTTTTGATTTACATATCTTTCATGTGAGATCGGTCTTCGAAGTTCTTCGAAGAGAACAATTATATGCTAACATGGAAAAATGCGTGTTTTGTAGTGAAAGTCTTAGTTTTATAGGCTTTATAGTAAGTGCACAGGGTATCCATGTTGACAATGAAAAAGTCAAAGCAATTCAAGAATGGGCCACGCCATCATCCATAACCGAGGTGAGATCCTTCCATGGCCTAGCAAGCTTCTACCGTCGCTTTGTCAAGGATTTCTCTACCATTGCCGCACCACTGATAGATATCATCAAAAAAACGGTAGGTTTTCATTGGGGTGAAGCACAAGAACAAGCCTTCTAAACACTTAAAGGTAAACTTTGTACTGCCCCAATTCTTCGTCTTCCCGATTTTTCTAAAACTTTTGAGTTAGAATGTGATGCCTCCGGTATAGGCATAGGCGCAGTTCTTTTACAGGAAAAACAACCAATCGCTTACTTTAGCGAGAAGTTAAAAGGAGCACATTTGAACTACTCAACTTATGATAAAGAGCTCCTTGCATTAGTTCGTGCACTTGAAGTTTGGCAACACTACCTTCTTCCAAAGGAGTTCATCATACACACCGATCATGAATCATTGAAGTGGCTAAACGGCCAAGGTAATTTGAGCAAGAGACATGCTCGGTGGGTGGAGTTTATTGAAATATTCCCTTATGTGATCAAGTACAAAAACGGTAAGGATAATGTAGTAGCAGATGCACTATCTAGAAGGTATACCCCAATTACTCAAATGCATGCTACTATATTGGGATTCGAACATATAAAGCAATTGTATCCTAATGATCCAGATTTCAAGGAAATTTATACTCATTGTTTAAAAGGGGCTTTTAACAAGTTTTATCATGTAGATGGGTTTCTTTTCCGAATAAACATGTTGTGTATACCACAAGGCTCCATTAGAGAATTGCTAGTCTATGAATCACACTCCGGAGGCTTAATGGGGGCACTTTGGCATCTCCAAAACGTTAGACATGGTAATGGAGCATTTTTTTTGGCCACATGAGGAAAACCGTGGAAAAGGTATGCGCATCTTGCATCGTATGTAAACAAGCAAAATCCAAGGTAAGTCCTAACGGTTTATATACACCCCTTTCTATCCCTTCTTTCCCTTGGGTCGATTTATCTATGGACTTTATTCTTGGATTACCTCGTACCAAAAAGGGCCGAGATAGTATTTTTGTTGTGGTCGACAGGTTTTCAAAGATGGCTCACTTCATACCATGCCATAAAACGGATGATGCAACAAATGTAGCCGATCTCTTCTTTAGAGAAGTAGTACGACTTCATGGAATTCCAAGCACCATCGTTTCTGATAGAGATGTAAAGTTCATAAGCCATTTTTGGAAGGTTTTGTGGGGAAAGATAGGTACCAAACTTCTTTATTCTACTACTTGTCACCCACAGAAGGATGGACAAACCGAGGTAACAAATCGGATCTTAGGTGCATTACTCAAAACTGTTGTCGGTAAGAACACAAAAACTTGGGAAGAATATCTACCTTTTGTAGAGTTTGCCTACAACCGTTCTATTCATTCATCCACCGGTTATTCTCCATTTGAAGTAATTTATGGTTTTCACCCCTTAACTACATTTAGACCTTGTTCCTTTACCTATTAATAATATTAGCAGCTTAGATGGCGAAAAGAAAGCGGAGTTAGTTAAATCCATTCACACTAAGGCAAAGTAAAGAATGGAGAAAACATATAAAAAAGTCAACAAAGGCCGACGCCAAGTTGTCTTTGAACCAGGAGATTGGGTTTGGTTGCACATGCGTAAAGAAAGATTTCCGAACCATAGGAAATCCAAATTGGATCCACGAGGAGATGGACCATTCCAAGTCCTTGAAAGGATCAACAACAATGCATACCGAATTGATCTACCAGGTGAGTATAATGTGAGTACAACTTTTAATGTTTATGATCTTTCTCCCTTTGATGTTTCAGATTCGTGGATGAATCCTTTTGAAGAGGGAGGGGATGATACATGTACCACAAGGCAATTCCAAGGACAAGATGGACTTACTTTTCCACTTGGCCCAATAACCCGAGCCAAGTCTAAGCTAATCAAGGACAAGCTAAATTCGACCGTCCAAGTATTCGTGAGCCAAGGATTACAAGCTGCCATGAAGAAAGAAGAATTTCTTGAAGGAAGTCCACACTTAACATCCTTCACGAATTCATTGGGTCACAAAAACTCAACTTGCTGCACCTTTGGAGATGGATATCCATGAGCCTTTAGATGTCCATTAATTAGCCCTTTTTATTGTAATTAGACCCAATACTTGTTACTATAAAAGATTGGGTCAGATTTTTATATTTAGCCCAAATTAGGATTTACAAGTGTTTTTAGGCCTAGTTAGCTTTTTAAACAGCCCACACATGCCTCCTTGCCCAAGAACCAATTTCTTATCATCTAAACCAGCCCAAATACCCTTAAATTAGTCCAAATAAAGGCCCTATCAACTTTTACTTGCTGCCCAATCAAAATAGCTCTTATCAGCCCATTACTTGATACCCAAGCAAACCAGCCTTCATCAAGTTTACTTGCTGCCCAAGCAACCAGCCCTTATCAGCTTATAACTTGCCTTATCACCCTATCCCTTGCCACACAAGCACAAGGAGTTTAAAGGCTGTTATTTTATTATTATTTTTAATTAGATTAGGTTTTCCTTGTTTTAGTAGAAGTTAAATTACTTTGTCTATCCTTCACCTATAAAAGGATGAAGCCTCCATCATTGTAAGACAGATTTTCTTTGATTTATGAAATATTTAGTGAGTTTGTTTTTCCAAGTGTTGATTACTTGTGCCTTCAAATTCTTCTTCAACATAAGTTCGACGAGTTCTTGTGAGAGAGATCATCTTCACACTCTTGCTTGCCTAGATAATCGCGTCTAAGAGGGTGCCGAGGACAAAACAACATCAACAATTCACAAGCCATCTTCATCTTCAACCTTCACATCATCTTCCATAATTCCATAAACAAAGCTGGATTTTCATATTTGTTTTACCTATCTTCTTCTTAATCTTTCCTCATCTTTTTATTTATATTCTTATTTCTTATCATCTAATCCTTCATCTCGTCTTTCTTTCTTTAAATTTCCAGCCTTGAATCTGAAAAATTCAAGAAAATCCCTTCTCTTTTCTCTTGAATTTTCAGATCTGCCCAAACTTCCTTGATTGAGTCTAGAGCTCCTAGTTCTTGCAACAACTTGATTGAAGGCTTCCAAATCCAAGATTGCGCTACTCTATCAGCATTCACCACAAGGCAAACTATATTTGATCAGAGGCAAATTAGTCTTTTGGTATCAGAGCCTAAACAAAACAAGATAATGTTCTCGGCACCCTCTTAGACGCAATTATCTAAGCAAGCAACCTCAAGCGACTCTAACCCACCCTCCCAAACGCTTTTGTATGGGCAAGCAGGAGTGTGAAGATCCTCAACAACAAATCCCAGAGAACTTGAAAATCGATTTGCTTCTAAAACACAAGATAATGTTCTTGCAAGTTGGAACTCAAAAGAGAATTTTATTTAATCATTCAAATCTGAATTACAATGTGGGTGAAGCCTCCTTTATATAGGCCATGGAGAAGTTTTAATCCTACTAAACTTAGGAATTAAATACAATAAATAAATGCTAAAATCTAATCTCCTAATTAGATAAGTAACTTCTAATAATAAATAAATGCTAAAAATAAAATCCTAATTAAATAAATCTGATCCTAATAGATATTGGAGAATCCTATGTTGATTTACATTACAAATAATCAAATAAAATCTTGAAAATTCGTAATTATCCAAAAACCCGTATTAATCCCGTATAGGAATTTCTACATGCGCTGTCATCGCTAAAATAGACGTATCTTGAGATCCAGATGTCCGATTGAGGCGTTTCAAGATGCGTTGGAAAGCTAATTTGCAACCGGACAAGTTTTAAGAGACATGTTGACCCATAAATGCCTGGATCCCATCCAAAAATGCTTCGCAAGTTGACGGATGTTTCTGACTTGCAAAGCAGTTTCAACTTCTTTTCCAAGATGATTATTTTGACCCCTCTCATGCTCGTATCACTACATGTATCATTAACCAACAACAAATCCCATTGCTAACCTCAATTTAAGCCTTCCCGTGCATAACAACCATATGCAAAGCTTAAAGAGTAAACATATATAAATCACATTATACAAAAGAAAACTTTCAATGATACATTAACAATTATATTGGCTTACAAGTGATCATTAAACAAGTCCAACACCAAAAAAGTTCATCGGATACACGGATTCAACAAGTGTTCAACCAACACTTCAAGCCATCTCAACCGGAATAGCGGTACAATAACAATCACGGTACATTACCAACCGGGTAATTACACAACCCTTGGGGACACCAACCCCTTTCACCGGTTAGACGCTTAATCCACTAACGGGAGTTTTTGGTACTGTTTAACCCCTCTACTGTTAGGGTACTCAGATGAAGTTTTCGATACACAGATCTAAACCCCTCAACATCCAAGGCGACTTATTATAGTGCACTCAATCCTATGGCCGGCCAACTATATCCGATAACAATTTTAAACCACATCACTTGCCAATATAATTACCCATTTTAACATTTACCTCACTATTTTTAACAAGCATTAACCAATCCATTTTCCAAAGCAACATCCATGCTTTAAATCACAAGTATAGACCACTTACTTACAAGGATCACTTACCATGTGCATCCTTCAGCATTTAATGCTCGAATACAATATTTCAAATACTTTAAAACATGCTTAAACAGTAGGTAACATGTGAATTAAAACAAGTGCATGAAACCATTACAACTTAGCACGACCGAGAGAGAAAATCCATTTTACTTCAGAGTTTAAACTAGCATATCAAGCTAAGTTTAAACTCCCTTAAATCACCTTTAAAACATTCCAAAGTTGGAATCAACGTTCTCACTCACCAAAACATGAAACCTCGATTCGCCGATGCGAAATCAAGTGTCCAAAGCTTCCAACGCTTCACCAATCACTTCCGAATCAACTTCCCCTGCTTTGACCACAGCACAACAGAGGATTAATGCATCTCAATGCATTCAAGACACTGTACTAACAAATCCTTTCGGATTTCCACAATCCTTACAAGATTACCCATCCACAACAACTGAAATCATCATCAAAACCTTGTCAAACTCAACCCAGCCACAACCTAACAATCTAACACCACTTTTATCAACAATCAACAGCTAAAAACAAAATCAAAACCACCTAACACCCCCTGCATTCATGCAGTCACCAAAACACCCCAAGAACATAAATCTAGCAACCTAAACAATTAGAGATTTAAGAGTTTCGGGATTCCATTGACAACAACAACTTGTCAACATAATAAAACATCCACAATATGAATTAAATCATCCTTAATTACCAGAAAATAGATTCAATTCGTGAATCAACTCATTTCCCCTAATTAACTCAATTAAGCATTGAAAAATCATTAAAATCAGATTAGAAACACAAAATCAAGGATCAAATGCTTGCTAATTTTAGTAAAGAACCATACAATAGAGGATATCTCGGACCTTACCCTTATTGTGAAGTTTCTCCCTCAATTGATTTAATAAAAGCTAAGAAACACAAGATTAATGTAAGATTTTGTATAAACAATCTTAGTTAAACAATTTGAAACCATAAAATCAAGTTAGATACCATCTCACCTCTGGAATTTGATGAAAACTTGAGTGTTTGGTTGAGGAGAGAATGGAGAGAAAAGTGGAGAGAAAAATAACTTTATTTATTTTCCAAAACCCATCACCACCTTTTAACCAAAAATTTCTTTTAATTGAATAATAAACCACATGTTAAAATAAGTCTAATTAAGGGAGAAACCATCAGAAACAAATTGGTAAAATAGCTCCTTAAAGATTCTAAGAATTTGACCCTTTTCATTTTAGTCACTAGAAAATCACAATTTTCAAAACTTGCATTTTGGTCAATAGCCAAAATGTCTGACTTCCAAAACTCATTTTCCAAAATTGATTCCACCAAAAATCATTATATATTAAAAGATGATTTTTAACTATTTTTCTATATTTTTATCTTACCGAAAAATATACTGTCCCAAATTCGACTCGAATATCTAACTCGATCCACTGGACCGTCTAATAACCATAAAACTGCTAGGCCCAAAAATCGAGGCATTACAACTTTCCTCCACTTAAGAAATTTCATCCCTGAAATTTACCTGGAGGAAACAAGTGCGAAAACTGTTTCAACATATCCGACTTGCGCTCCCACGTGGCCTCATCAACACCGCGGTGCCTCCACAACACCTTAACAAGCTCTACTGTCTTGCCACGCTGCACCTTACTGCTGGTATCAAGAATCTCTACTTGTTCTTCATCATAAGATAGGTCTGGTCTCAAATCAATCTCCTCCACCGACATAACATGTGATGGATTCGACCTATACCTTCGCAACACCGAAACGTGGAACACATCATGAATCTTTCCCAACTTCGGAGGTAACCTTAAGCGGTACGCAACTCACGCTCAATAACCTCGTATGGTCCAATAAATCTCGGGCTAAGCTTCTCTTTCTACCCAAAACGTGGCACATTTTTCCAAGGCGACATCTTCAAAAACACTCGATCACCCACAGCGTACTCTATATCCCTACGCTTTAAATCTGCATAGGACTTATGACGATCTGCAACTGCTTTTAAGAGTTCACATATCAAATTTACCTTTTCGGTTGTGCCTTTCAAAACATTAGGCATCGACACAAATTTTTCCCCCGCTTTTGCCCAACACATGGGCGTACGACATTTCCTGCCATACAACGCCTCATAAGGTGCCATCTGTATGCTAGCATGGTAGCTGTTATTGTAAGCAAACTCCACCAACGACAACTGCTTCTCCCACGTTCTTTGGTACTCAATAATACAACACCTCAGCATATCCTTGAGAACCTAAATCACGCGCTCCGACTGGCCATCCGACTGTGGATGATACGAGGTACTAAAACTTAACCGGGTTCCCAAAGCACGATGCAAACTCACTTAAAACATTGCGGTGAATCGCGGATCCCTATCCGAAACTATGGATTTAGGCACCCCATGTAACCACACAATCTCTGAGATGTACAATTTAACCAACCTGTCCAAGGTATACGTAGTATGCACTGGCACAAAATGCACACACTTCGTAAACTGGTCAACAATCACCCAAATGGAATCCTTTTTGGTCGGCGTCAAAGGCAGCCCAGACACGAAATCCATGGTGATTCTTTCCCACTTCCATTCTGGTATTCTCAACGGTTGCAATAACCTGGACGGAAACTGATGCTCAGCCTTTACCCGCTAACAAACCATACACCGAGCAACAAAATTAGCCACATTCTTCTTCAGTCCGACCCAATAGTACACCTCCTTCAACCCTTGATACATTTTAGTACTACCAGGGTGCATAGCAAAAGGACTAGTGTGTGCCTCAGTCAAAATAGTATGCCTCAACTCATCGTCTTCAGGCACCACTACTCGATCTTCGAAACACAACACCCATCATTGTTGAAATGAAAATCCGTAGGATTCCCATCCCTGATATCTTCAACATGAGGTACCAAACTCCTATCATACGGTTGCTTCTCCTTAATCATATGTGACAAGGATGGTTTCACCTGCAACTCAGCCAAAAAATGCCTGTCATTCGTCACACTCAACCGAGCAAACATGGCTCTCAACTCCACAACCGCTTTTCTGCTCAAACCATCCGCCAAAACATTGGCTTTCCCCGAATGATACTCAATAGTCAAATCATAATCCTTAAGCAACTCCAACCATCTGCGTTGCCTAAGATTCAGCTCATTCTGTGACATCAGATATTTCAAACTCTTATGATCCGTATAAACTACACATTCTCACCATAAAGATAATGCCTCCAGATCTTCAAGGCAAACACAACCGCGACAAGCTCAAGATCGTGAGTAGGGTAGTTACGTTTATGTACCTTCAACTGCCTAGATGCGTACGCCACTACCTTACCCTCTTGCATCAACACGTAACCAAGCCCAACATACGACGCATCATTATAAACAACGAACTCCTTTCCCGATTCTGGTTGAACCAAGACTGGAGCTCGCATCAAGGCTTCCTTCAACCTTTCAAAAGCTCGCTTCCTATCTTCCGTCCACTCAAACCAAACATCTTCTGTAGCAACTTAGTTAACGGAGCCACCAAACTAGAGAACCCTTCCACAAACCTTCGGTAGTAACCCGCCAAACTAAGGAAACTCTTAACCTCCATCGCAGACTTCGGCGCCTTCCAACTCATTACAGCCTCAACCTTATGCGGATCAACACGAATTCCTCCGGCCGACACAACATGCCCGAGAAACACAACTTCCCTAAGCCAGAACTCACATTTGCTTAACTTGGCATACAATTGATTCTCTATCAACTTCTAAAGAATAATCCACAAATGGCTATCATGATCCTTCTCAGTACGAGAGTACACGAGGATATCATCGATAAACACAACCACAAACTGGTCCAGAAACTCATGGAACACACGGTTCATCATATCCATAAAAGCAGCTGGTGCATTGGTCAGACCAAAAGGCATCACCAAAAACTCATAATGCCCGTACCTCGTACGAAAGGTTGTCTTGGGCACATCCACCTACTTCACCTTCAACTGATAATACCCGACCTCAAATCTATCTTAGAAACCACCGAGGCACCCCTAAACTGATCAAACAGATCATCTATCCGCGGTAAGGGATACTTGTTCTTTATCGTCAACTTATTCAGTTGCCGATAGTCTATAACACATCTGCAATGTACCATCCTTTTTCTTTACAAACAACACCGGTGCACCCCACGGTGAGATACTATATCTAATGAAACCTCGATCCAGCAACTCCTGCAATTGCGTCTTCAACTCCTTCAGCTCCTTCAAAGCCATGCAATATGGTGCAATCGATACTGGTACTGTCCCCGCAAAGACATTGATGCCAAACTCAACCTCACAATCTGGTGGCAACCCCGACAACTCTTTCGAAAGTATAGCCAGAAACTCACATACGGTGTGAACATCTTGCACCCTCAACTCTTTTGATCCAAGATTCATAACGTAGGCCAAGAAAGCCTGACATCCTGAATTCAACATTCGACTTACTTCCAAAGCCAAAATAGCATTAGACAAAAACTTGGCACTCTCGCCAATAACCACCACCTCATAATCATCTGACAACCACAAAGATATCTGTTTGGTCTCAAAATCCACCACGACCTGATGTTCGGTCAACCAATCCATACCCAAAATCACGTCAAAACCATGGAATGGCAACTCCATCAAATCCACTACAAACTCATGTCCCTGAACCATCAGCGGACACCTACGATACAACCTCCTAACCATGACTGTCTCCCCAAGAGAACTAGTCACTTTAACACCCACAATAAGAATTTCAACAGATATATCAAGCAACTTAGCATGCTCCCTCAAGATGAATGAATGAGTAGAACTGGAATCAACCAACGAATACAACGACAAAGTCTGTAGGGTAAAAGTACCCGCAATCACATCGGTGTCATTGCGACCCTCACGGTGCGCATACACCCTAGCCGGTCCACCTCTCTCAGGCTGGATAACAATGGTATGAGCCACAGTCCTCTGTCCACCATCTCGACGCTAAAATGGTCTGCGGTTACGACCTCTCTGTGGAGCAACAACAAGTGCGGCACCCTGCCCACCTCGGGCCAACAATGGACAATCACGCCTCTGATGGTCACCCGACCCACAACTCTAGCAAGCATTAGCCACAATAGGCGCAGGTTTCTGACCCTCCCTGGCCAGACGCGGGTACTCTCTCCTCAAATGCTCTCAAGATCCACAAACCCAATAGGTGTTAAACGGAGCTCTAGCCTGGGCACCCCGCCCCTGGACACGACGTCCATCAGCACCTCCGCTATGCCTCGATTCTGGATGGAACCTCCCTGTCACGGTATCTCTTAGCCTAACCACCGCCATAACCTGAATTAGCAGCTCTCTTACCCAAGCTAGAACCTCGCGATCTAGAAGCCAAACCCAAATTTTGCTCCACATCCTTGGCTCACGAAACCAACACATCAAAATCAGTATAATTAGCAGCAAGCATGTATGTCTTAACATCATGCACAAGCCCATAGCGGAATCAATCACATCGCGTACGCTCGTTAAGAACCAACTCAGGTGCATACTGACTCAACCTCACGAACTGTACCTCATACTCCGCAACAGACATACTGCATGCACAAGAGCCATGAATTCGCGCTTCCTATCATCCTGATATCGAACCCCCAAAAATTCTTCCGAAAAGCTTCACAGAAGAACTTCTAGGTCACATCATCCGTCGCCAAACCGGATATCGTGGTGTCCACCATGTATATGCATCACCCTATAGCAGGGAAATAACACATCCCAGCTTACAAGCATCGATACACCCCATCTGGCCCAGTATCCTCCAGTACTAGCCAACCAACCCTCAAAAGCCTTAGGTGATAACCCTCAAAACTCCACTCCGCCCAAACTGCGAAGATGCTCAAGCAGCAACCTTGCCCAACCACCGATGGTGCTGGCACATGAACACCCGCAACTACTGCCAGAAAAACACTGGTCATGGCCTGTATCAATGGTGCCATATCACCCATCCATGGCCCAGCCGACGTAGGTGGTGCTTGTTCCACTCTGATACATGCATGAGCGGGGTTAAATTACTCATATTGGACAAGAAGTTGAATTTGTTCGATGCAAACAATAATGGCCAAAACAATGCACGAATAGGAGGTCAAAAACGATGCATCTTGGACAACAAACTGAATCTGTTTGTGAAGTCTGGAAAGTCAGCTAATTTGCGACGAATTTTTGGATGGGATCCAGACATTTATGGGTCAACATGTCTTCTTAAAACTTGTCCGGATGCAAATTAGTTTTCCAACGCATCTTGAAACGCCTCAATCAGACATCTAGATCTCAAGATACGTCTATTTTAGCGAAGACAGCGCATGCAGAAATTCCTATACGGGATTAATACGAGATTTTTTTATAATTACGAATTTTCAAGATTTTATTTGATTATTTGTAATTTAAATCAATATAGGATTCTGCAATATCTATTAGGATCAGATTTATTTGACTAGGATTTTATTTTTAGCATTTATTTATTATTAGAAGTTACTTATCTAATTAGGAGATTAGATTTTAGCATTTATTTATTGTATTTAATTCCTAAGTTTAGTAGGATTAAAACTTCTCCATGACCTATATAAAGGAGGCTTCACCCACATTGTAATTCAGATTTTCTTTGATTTATGAAATATTTAGTGAGCTTGTTTTTGCAAGTGCTGATTACTTGTGCCTTTGAAGTCTTCTTCAACATAAGTTCGACGAGTTCTTGTGAGGGAGATCATCTTCACACTCTTGCTTGCCTAGATAATCGCATCTAGGAGGGTGGGTTAGAGCCGCTTGAGGTTGCTTGCTTAGATAATTGCGTCTAAGAGGTTGCCGAGGACAAAACAACATCAACAATTCACAAGCCATCTTCATCTTCAACCTTCACACCATCTTCCATAATTCCATAAACAAAGCTGGAATTTTCAGATTTGTTTTACTTATCTCTTTCTCAATCTTTTTTAATCTTTTTTTATATTCTTATTTCTTATCATATAATCCTTCATATTGTCTTTCTTTCTTTAAATTGCCAGCCTTGAATCTGAAAATTTCAAGAAAATCCCTTCTCTTTTCTCTTGAATTTTCAGATCTGCCCAAACTTCCTTGATTGAGTCTAGAGCTCCTAGTTCTTGCAACAACTTGATTGAAGGCTTCCAAATCCAAGATTGCGCTACTCTACTCCCTCAGGTGGAATAGGTGGCAACCCTCTAGGAGGTACAACATCTCCCTCAACACCCTGCCCAGTGGCAGCAGCAATCGCACTAGATCACAACTCTCTCCTCGATCCCATCGTGCTAAAATATATCTAAGGCATGATAATCATTTCAGAACGAAAACAGTTAGGCCAGCTTCAAGCAAGGATCCAAGACTTTCATTTCAAAAATCAATTTCCAAGACTATAATAATAAGGCAATGGTCCCCAAAATTTTCCCAACATAATATAAACAAATCAGCACGCATATTTCAACCACCGTACATAGCAAACAAGCACCCTGCATATCAAGCAATAACAAACAATCCAATACAACATCTCAACCTTTCAAAACCTGGCTCTAATACAACCAAATGTAACCCCTTCTTCGACCCGGCCTAGACGCCCAACCAAACCAAGAAGGCTACAATAGGTTTGCCATAGCAAATCGAAGAGATACAATGAAACCCGATCCATTTTTTTCTTTTATCTTATCTCGATGCCAATTATTAACCCTACATGTTCATGCAGACATCAGGTGCAACCCCAACTCAATTGGGCATCAATTTGACATCCAATTGATCACATTTGCAATTTAGGGACCAAATTGAAAATACAGGAAATTTCAAGATTAAAACTCACTTTTAAGTTACCAACCTTTAGTTAGTCAGGTTCCAAACACCCATCTCAGATTTCAGCACAATCCGATCATTCCATCACATACAATTGCATTGACAAGATTCATGGACTAAATTATAAAGGTAACAAAACTACCCAAAGTGACATTAACAGAATTAACGATCATCCGTACCGATACAGGTGATCCCATATTGATACGGATTGAAACACCCCGTATCAATACACCTCCATGCCGTATCGATACGCTTAACTGAAATAATGAACTTTAGAAAATCTTGATGATCGTACCGATACGGCTCTCTATGCATTTCGTTATACGAGATTGGGACGAAAAAGTTTATTCTAGTAGCTGAGACCCGTACCGAAACACCCTTTGCCGTACCGGCACGCTACGGCTATATTGGCCTAGGCGTATCAATACACTACCAACTCGTACCAATCCCTCAAGTCTAAAAATACCCAGCCGTACCGATACGGTCCCCCGCGTATCGGTACGCCTGGACCTATAATGCCACATTTGTTGGTTTTTCATCCAAATAACACTTTAAAGTCATTCCCACAAGCTGGAAACACAATACCATCATGCCAAGCATACCACAAGCAATTAAGCAACATTATCTTGACAACACAACAAGGCTTCATGCATTAAAAGGGAATCTATAGGCATGCTTCCTAATTTTGCATCCAAGCAACATATCAAAATACAAACCAGCACCAAAATCAATCTTTAAAGGCCATTTACAACCTAAGAGCAACTAAAGAAACATGCACAAACAGGAAGTTCAACAAGTCATCTCCCAAAACCAAAGCAAGTATCTCATTGCCTTTATTCTTATAGTCTAATCCAATCATACTTTGTTAGCCAAGTCTTGCTAGGATCCCCTTGCTTCTTGCTGCCTTCCGAGACCTCAATTCTCTGCGTTGATGGACAAAGAGAGCGTAAGCACACTAGTGAGGAGTGCTCTAAAACAATACACCATCAATGCATTTAAAATCATTGTTCAATAGCACATTGGAAATCCTTTTTTAAATCATACTTTTCATCATGTAAAACATCATGCCTTAAAAACCATGCACTTAACACTTTCAAAACCAACATATTTAACCATATGCTACATGTATCATTAACCAACAGCAAATCCCATTGCTAACCTCAATTTAAGCCTTCTCATGCATAACAGCCATATGCAAAGCTTAAAGAGTAAACATGTATAAATCACATTATACAACATAAACCTTTCAATGATACATTAACAATTATATTGGCTTACAAGTGATCATTAAACAAGTCCAATACCAAAAGAGTTCATCTGATACACGGATTCAACAAGTGTTCAACCAACACTTCAAGCCATCTCAACCGGCATAGCGATACAATAACAATCGTGGTACATTATCAACTGGGTACTTACACAACCCTTAGGGACACCAACCCTTTTCATCGGTTAGACGCTTAATCCACTAACGAGAGTTTTCGGTACTGTTTAACCCCTCTACTGTTAGGGTACTCAGATGGAGTTTTCCGTACACGGATCTAAACCCCTCAACATCCAAGGCGACTTATTATAGTGCACTCAATCCTATGGCTGGCCAACTATATCGGATAACAATTTTAAAACCACATCACTTGCCAATATAATTATCCATTTTAACATTTACCTCACTATTTTTAACAAGCATTAACCAATCCTTTTTCCAAAGCAACATCCATGCTTTAAACCACAAGTATAGACCACTTACTTACAAGGATCACTTGCCATGTGCATCCTTCAGCATTTAATGCTCAAATACATTATTTCAAATACTTTAAAACATGCTTAAACAGTAGGTAACATTTGAATTAAAACAAGTGCATGCAACCATTACAACATAGCACGACCGAGAGAGAAAATCCATTTTACTTACTTCCAAGTTTAAACCAATGTATCAAGCTAAGTTTAAAACCCCTTAATCCACCTTTAAAACATTCCAAAGCTAGAATCCACGTTCTCACTCACCAAAACGTGAAACCTCGATTTGCCGATGCAAAATCAAGTGTCCGAAGCCTCCAACACTTCACCAATCACTTCCGGATCAACTTCCCCTGTTTTGACCACAACACAACAGAGGATTAATGCCTCTCAATGCATTCAAGACACTGCACTAAAACATCCTTTCGGATTTCCACAATCCTCACAAGATTACCCATCCACAACAACCGAAATCATCATCAAAACCTTCTCAAACACAACCCAGCCACAACCTAACAATCTAACACCACTTTTATCAACAATCAACACCTAAAAACAGAATCAAAACAACCTAACACCCCCTGCATTCACGCAGTCGCCAAAACACCCCAATAACACAAATCTAGTAACCTAAACAATTAGAGATTCAAGAATTTTGGGATTCCATTGACAACAACAACTTATCAACATAATAAAACATCCACAATATGAATTAAATCATCCTTAATTACTAGAAAATAGGTTCAATCCGTGAATCAACTCATTTCCCCCAATTAACTCAATTAATCATTGAAAAATCATTAAAATCAAATTATAAACACAAAATCAAGGATCAAATGCTTGTGAATTTTAGTAAAGAACCATACAATAGAGGAGATCTCAGACCTTACCCCTATTGTGAAGTTTCTCCCTCAATTGATTTGATAAAAGCTAAGAAACACAAGATTAATGTAAGATTTTGTATAAACAATCTTAGTTAAACAATTTGAAACCATAAAATCAAGTTAGAAACCATCTCACCTCTGGAATTTGATGAAAACTTGACTGTTTTGCTGAAGAGATAATGGAGAGAAATGTGGAGAGAAAAATAACGTGATTTATTTTCCAAAACCCATAACCACCTTTTAACCAAAAATCTCTTTTAATTGAATAATAAAACACATGTTAAAATAAGTCTAATTAAGGGAGAAACCATCAGAAAGAAATTGGTAAAATAGCTCCTTAAAGATTCTAAGAATTTGACCCTTTTCATTTTAGTCACTAGAAAATCACAGTTTTCAAAACTTGCATCAAAACTGCTAGGCCCAAAAATTGGGGCATTACAGTACCTCGTACGAAAAGCAGTCTTCAACACATCTTCATCTTTAACCTTCAACTGATAATACCCAAATCATAAATCAATATTGGAAAACATCGTAGCACCTCGGAATTGATCAAACAAATCATCAATTTGTGACAAAGGATACTTATTCTTAATCGTCAACTTATTTAGTTGGTAATGATTGATGCAAATCCTTAAAGTGCCATCCTTCTTTTCCGCGAACAACACCGGTGGTCCCTACGACAAAACACTAGGCCAGATAAAACCATGATCCAACAACTCCTGGAGTTGCATCTTCAACTCTTTCAACTCTTTTCGTGCCATCCGATATGGTGCAATCGACACCGGAATCGTATCAACATATGTCTCAATACAAAACTCCACCTCTCTATCTGGTGGCAATCCGGGCAACACCTCTAGAAACACCCGCGGATAATCACAAACAACACGAATATCTTTAGTTCACACTTCTTCCATATTCGGATTCATAACATAAGCCATGTGTGCTTGACACCCACTTTCCAACATCTTCTGCGCCTCCAAGGCCAAAACCACATTGGACAAGAACTTAACATTCTCACCCATAACCACTACTTCATAATCATCAACAAGTCTCAACAAAACTCACTTTGTATCAAAATCAACAACAGCCCAATGCTCGGACAACCAATCCATACCCAGGATTACGTCAAAACCATGAAATGGTAGCTCCATCAAATTAGCCGCAAATACATGACCTTAAATCATTAAAGGACATCTCCTATACAACTTCCTCGTAACGGCTGTCTCTCCAAAAGAACTCATTACTTGCAAACCCACATCTAACATTTCTACCGGTTACACCAAACAAATGTACATGCTCATGCAAAACATATGAATGTGTAGAACCAGGATCTATAAAAGAATATAATGACATAGACTGTAAGGTGAAAGTACCTGCTATCACGTCTGTGTCATTCCTTCCTTCACGATGAGCATAGCTCCTCGTCGGTCCACCATTCTCGGGTTAAACTACCACCGTATGCACTACAGTCCTATGTCATTCCACCCTTCGTTGAAACGTTACCTTGACCGTGCCCACAGCTTGTAGGTGGTGCAACAACAAGTGCAGAAGCTCGTACACCTCTAGCTAACATCAGGCAATCACGCCTCATGTGATCCCCTAACCCACAACCCCAACAAGCATTATCCGCTATAAGCGTAGGAGCTGGACCAGCTCGTCCCACCTGCAAAACATGATCCTTCAATCCACAGCCCCAACAAACCTTTAACGATCTCCAACAAACTCCTGGGTGTCACTTCTCACAATAAACACACTCAGGTAGCTGTCTTCTCCCAACACGACCCTCACCACGACTTAACTCAAGTCGATACCTTTGATCATGGTGCTTCTTGTACCGACCACCACCAGACCCAAAATCTACAGCTCTCTTCCCAGATCTAGAGCCTCTTGATCGAAGAGATAAACCCAAACTCTGCTCAATATCCTTTGCTCATGTAACCAACATGTCAAAATCTATATAATTAGTGGCCAACATGTATGTTTTAACATCCTACTCCAAACCATAGTGAAACCGATCACAACGATGCCTCTCATCTGACACCAACTCATAGTGTCATACTACCCTAAACCAAGGCCATGAACTCGCGTTTCTTTTTATTCAAGTATCTAACTCCTAGATACTTCTTTCTAAAGGTATCTTGGAAGAATTTCCATGTCACATCATCGACTTCCATGCCCATGATCACAATGGTCCACCAACTGTATGCATCACCCTGTAATAGAGACACCGCGCATCCCAGCTTACATTTATCACTCACCCCATCTGAACCAAGATCTATTCTGTACAGGCAAGCCATTCCTTGGATGCCTCGGGTGCTAACCTTCTAAACTTAACTCCTCTAACGGTAACCCCAAATTAACAGTAGCAGCGAGTGCTAATGCGGGTATATGAACTCCAACCATTACGACCTGGAATGCTCTTTTCATCGCCTGAAGCAAAGGCGTCATATCACCATACACTGAACCAAGTAGTACAGGTGGTACTTGTTCCACTCCCTTAGAAGGATTATGCAGAGGAGGCAGCAAACCCTCAGGATGTACAATCTCGCCCTCTACTCCCTGCCCTTTGGAAACAACATTTCCGCTAGATCGTAATTCTCTCCTCGATGACATCATATAAAAACGTATCTAAGGCATGATAATTACACAAAAAACAATCAAGCCAACTTCAAGCAAGGATCCAAGACTTCCATTTCAAACCAAATCATTTCATAGTTGTAGTAATAAGTCAATGTGTTCCAAAAATATCCCAACATATCATATTTCAAACACCATACATATAAACAATCACCGTATATAGCAATCAACATTATACAAACATCAACAACATCGTAATTTTTCGTAAACATGTCTTTGATACCACCAAATAAAACCCCCTTAGCCCGGCCTATCCGAAACTAGACTAAAAGAGTCACATTAGGTTTGCCGAAGCAAACCCAAACTAATAACCTAAACCGAGCCCATTTTGTTTTCCTTTTTATCTTGTCTATATGCATATTATTATGGTCCTAAGTGAACATACTTTAGCGGAAAAATCACATTAAATTTAGATTGTGAAATAGGGTTCAATTGCTCAACTATTCACATTAGGGACCAAAACGTAACTTCTACAAATTATAGGGTCTTTAACTCAATTAAGATTACCCAACCTTAATTAATTCCATTTCATGCTAACATGTTAAATACCAACTCAAAACAGTCATCCAAATTCATTCAATTGCATACATAACAATCAGGAACTAAATTGCAAGATATCCTAACTTTAGCAACAGGCATTCACAAAAACAACAGAGCGTACCGATACAGGCAAGCCCGTATCGATACGGTCTAACTAACATAATGTCTACTTGTACCAATACACGTATAACCGTATTTATACAGTGTGTTAACCCACCCGTACTGATACGACCTTTACCCTATACCAATCCCCATTTGTTATCTCAAAACTTAGAATTCTAGTAGCTAAAGAGCATACCGATACGATACCCTGTGTATCGATACAACTTGTTAAAATCAAAGGGATCGTTTTATAGGCACAAGTAATCAGCACTTGCAAAAACAAACTCACTAAATATTTCATAAATCAAAGAAAATATGTCTTACAATGATGGAGGTTTCATCCTTTTATAGGCGAATGGTAGATAAAGTAATTTAACTTCTACTAAAACAAGGAAAACCTAATCTAATTAAAAATAATAATAAAATAGCAGCCTTTAAATTCCTTGTGCTTGTGTGGCAAGGGATAGGGTGATAAGGCAAGTTATAAGCTGATAAGGGTTGGTTGCTTGGGCACAAGTAATGGGCTGATAAGAGCTGTTTTGATTGGGCAGCAAGTAAAAGTTGATAGGGCCTTTATTTGGACGAATTTAAGGGTATTTGGGCTGGTTTAGATGATAAGAAATTGGTTCTTGGGCAAGGAGGCATGTGTGGCTGTTTTAAAAGCTAACTAGGCCTAAAAACACATGTAAATCCTAATTTGGGCTAAAAATAAAAATCTGACCCAATCTTTTATAGTAACAAGTATTGGGTCTAATTACAATAAAAAGGCTAATTAATGGACATCTAAAGGCTCATGGATATCCATCTCCAAAGGTGCAACAAGTTGAGTTTTTGTGACCCAATTATTCTTGAAGGATGTTAAGTGTGGACTTCCTTCAAGAAATTCTTCTTTCTTCATGGCAGCTTGTAATCCTTTGCTCACGAATACTTGGACGGTCGAATTCAGCTTGTCCTTGATTAGCTTAGACTTGGCTCGGGTTATTGGGCCAAGTGGAAAAGTAAGTCCATCTTATCCTTAGAATTGCCTTGTGGTACGTGTATCATCCCCTCCCTCCTCAAAAGGATTCATCCACGAATCTGAAACATCAAAGGGAGAAAGATCAAAAACATTAAAAGTTGTACTCACAGTATACTTACCTGGTAGATCAATTCGGTATGCATTGTTGTTGATCCTTTCAAGGACTTGGAATGGTCCATCTCCTCATGGATCCAATTTGGATTTCCTATGGTTCGGAAATCATTCTTTACGCATGTGCAACCAAACCCAATCTACTGGTTCAAAGACAACTTGGCGTCGGCCTTTGTTGACTTTGGCAGCAACGTTTTCATATGTTTTCTCCATTCTTTGCTTTGCCTTAGTGTGAATGGATTTAACTAACTCCACTTTCTTTTCGCCATCTAAGCTACTAATATTATCAATAGGTAAGGGAACAAGGTCTAATGTAGTTAAGGGGTTAAAACATAAACTACTTCAAATGGAGAATAACCGGTGGATGAATGAATAGAACGGTTGTAGGCAAACTCTACAAAAGGTAGATATTCTTCCCAAGTTTTTGTGTTCTTACCGACAACAGTACTGAGTAATGCACCTAAGATCCGATTTATTACCTCGGTTTGTCCATCCGTCTATGGGTGACAAGTAGTAGAATAAAGAAGTTTGGTACTTATCTTTCCCCACAAAACCTTCCAAAAATGGCTTATGAACTTTACATCTCTATCGGAAACAATGGTGCGTGGAATTCCATGAAGTCGTACTACTTCTCTAAAGAAGAGATCGGCTACATGTGTTGCATCATCCGTTTTATGGCATGGTATGAAGTGAGCCATCTTTGAAAACTTGTCGACCACAACAAAAATACTATCTTGACCCTTTTTGGTACGAGGTAATCCAAGAATAAAGTTCATAGATAAATCGAACCAAGGGAAAGAAGGTGATAGAGTAGCGCAATCTTGAATTTGGAAGCCTTCAATCAAGTTGTTGCAAGAACTAGGAGCTCTAGACTCAATCAAGGAAGTTTGGGCATATCTGAAAATCCAAGAGAAAAGAGAAGGGATTTTCTTGAATTTTTCAGATTCAAGGCTGGAAATTTAAAAAAAAGAAAGACAAGATGAAGGATTATATGATAAGAAATAAGAATATAAAAAAAGATTGAGAAAGAGATAAGTAAAACAAATCTGAAAATTCCAGCTTTGTTTATGGAATTATGGAAGATGGTGTGAAGGTTGAAGATGAAGATGGCTTGTGAATTGTTGATGTTGTTTTGTCCTCGGCACCCTCTTAGACGCAATTATCTAAGCAAGCAACCTTAAGCGGCTCTAACCCACCCTCCTAGACGCGATTATCTAGGCAAGCAAGAGTGTGAAGATGATCTCCCTCACAAGAACTCGTCGAACTTATGTTGAAGAAGACTTCGAAGGCACAAGTAATCAGCACTTGCAAAAACAAACTCACTAAATATTTCATAAATCAAAGAAAATCTATCTTACAATGATGGAGGCTTCATCGTTTTATAGGTAAAGGATAGACAAAGTAATTTAACTTCTACTGAAATAAGGAAAACCTAATCCAATTAAAAATAATAAAAAAATAACAGCCTTTAAACTCCTTGTGCTTGTGTGGCAAGGAATAGGGTGATAAGGCAAGTGATAAGCTGATAAGGGCTGGGTGGCTGGTTCCTAAAGTATATAAAACCCTAAAAACATCAATTTAAATGATAATAAATATATTGGGCTAAGTTTAATTCGTCCAAAGCCTTATATGTTAGCTTTTGGGCTGAATTTTACAAAATCCCGTAATAATCCCGTATCCAGTTTTCTACATTCGCAGTCTTCAGTGAATTGGACGTATCTTGAGTTCCTGATGTCCGATTGACGCGTTTCAAGATGCGTTGGAAAGGTAACTAAATGAAGGACAATTTGTTAGAAGACAACTTGACTCAGAAATTCCAGGATCCCATCCAAAAACGCGTTGCAAGTTTGCTGACTTTCCAGACTTTACAAACAGATTCAATTTCTTGTCCAAGATGCATCATTTTTGACCTCCTATGTGTGCACTGTTTTGGCTTTTATTGTTTGCATCGAACAAATTCAGCTTCTTCTCCAATATTAGTAATTTGACCCTGCTCATGTATGTATCATTCCCCCTCTCCTCAAAAGGATTCGTCCCCGAATCTAAATTGGCAATGAGAGAACAATCATCAACTTCAATTGAAAAGGCTTCTTTGTTGTATGTGGATTGATCTAATTGAGCTCCTCTAAATGGTTCAACAAAATCCTTAAAAAATAAGACAGCACTACTCGAACATTTGTAAGGATTAGTCAAAACAAAATCACTTGTCGCGTTCTTTTTCTTGTCTTTTTCTTTTGGGCTTTGTGTGCCTTTTACCTCATATGTATTTTCACTCACCAAATTTGGGCCGTTAATTTGACTTTTTTCACTCTCGGCCTCTTTACTCTTAGTCTTTTGTTTCTCACATCCCATATCCCTCTCACAAAATTTATCATCAATGTACAATTTCTGTAGAGGAGAAAGTGTTTCTAACGGAATGATAGGACAAGAATCAAATGAAGGGTTAGAATTACATTTACTTTCTTTGTGGGGAGGTGATGAGAGTATAGCAAGTGGACCTACTACTTCACACGAGGGATTATAAGCATTGTCATCTTGTCTAATGTGTTCACTATCACTATCCTTTTGTTTGGGAGATGGTTCTTCTCCAATATCAACATTTGCACAAATGCTAGAAGTAGAAGTACGAAGAGAATCATGTGTACCTTTTGGTTTTAGGATGTCTTCATGGTTGGTTGCCTTTGTGTGGTCAATTGATTCAGCCTTTTGCGCTTCCAATCTTTTTCGTTTTATCCTCTCACACAGTTTTTTTTTTTTGCTTCTTCTTCATCTACTTTTTCCGGCTCTATTGTAGCAAACGAGAGCTTCTGGCCTTGGTGCACAACCGAGTATCCATTTGTATTGATTCGATGGACAGCGCCCTGATCATTTTTCCAAGGTCTTCCTAATAGCAAGTGGGTGACTTCCATAGGAACCACGTCACACCATACATCATCACAATAGCTTCCAAGAGTAAAAGAGATTAAACAACGTTCGGTTACCTTCATATCCGGTCCGCTATTAAACCCTTGAAGATGATACGGCTTAGGGTGTTCTTGGCATGGTAGATCGAGTGCATCAACAATGAAGCTACTCACTAAGTTTACACGACTATCACCATCAATAATTAAAGAACATAGATTACCTTGTATCTTACACCGTGACCGAAAAATATTTATTGGTATACGATAACGAGTGTTGAAAAGAGAATAAAACATCCTAATTGCTTTAAGAATCCAAAGAAAAGGTTAGACACCAATAGAATTATAGGTACAAGGAGAAAGAAGAGTATGCAACTTTTAGTCCTACTAACACAAGGAAATAAGAAGGTGTTAGAAGATGTGTAAGAAGCAATAAAAGCTAAAACAAACGAAAACTAATGGCTAAGAATAAAAGAAAATTAGAAAAACCCCGAAAACCCTAAAATTTTGCAGCAACTTGATCTACTTCGTTCGAGGTGTTCCCGATGTCAAAGAATTCTGATATTTTATGTGGTGACTCCTCCAAAGGTGTACATCTGATCTGGAAATTTTCAGCTCAAAATTCGCTCGTTTGAATTTGACAAAATTTCCCTAATTTTTGAGTTTTTCACCCAAAAACGCCAAAATTCTTGTCAAGAATCGTCCCAAATCTGATACCAAATGATAGAGTAGCGCAATCTTGGATTTGGAAGCCTTCAATCAAGTTGTTGCAAGAACTAGGAGCTCTAGACTCAATCAAGGAAGTTTGGGCAGATCTGAAAATTCAAGAGAAAAAAGAAGGGATTTTCTTGAATTTTTCAGATTCAAGGCTGGAAATTTAAAGAAAGAAAGACAAGATGAAGGATTATATGATAAGAAATAAGAATATAAAAAAAGATTAAAAAAGATTGAGAAAGAGATAAGTAAAACAAATCTGAAAATTCCAGCTTTGTTTATGGAATTATGGAAGATGGTGGAAGGTTGAAGATGAAGATGGCTTGTGAATTGTTGATGTTGTTTTGTCCTCGACACCCTCTTAGACGCAATTATCTAAGCAAGCAACCTCAAGCGGCTCTAACCCACCCTCCTAGACGCAATTATCTAGGCAAACAAGAGTGTGAAGATGATCTCCCTCACAAGAACTCGTCGAACTTATGTTGAAGAAGACTTCGAATGCACAAGTAATCACCACTTGCAAAAACAAACTCACTAAATATTTCATAAATCAAAGAAAATCTATCTTACAATGATGGAGGCTTCATCCTTTTATAGGTGAAGGATAGACAAAGTAATTTAACTTCTACTAAAACAAGGAAAACCTAATCCAATTAAAAATAATAAAAAAATAACAGCCTTTAAACTCCTTGTGCTCGTGTGGCAAGGAATAGGGTGATAAGGCAAGTGATAAGCTGATAAGGGCTGGGTGGCTGATTCCTAAAGTATATAAAACCCTAAAAACATCAATTTAAATGATAATAAATATTTTGGGCTAAGTTTAATTCGTCCAAAGCCTTATATGTTAGCTTTTGGGCTGAATTTTACAAAATCCCGTAATAATCCCGTATCCAGTTTTCTGCATTCGCAGTCTTCAGTAAATTGAACGTATCTTGAGTTCCTGATGTCCGATTGACGCGTTTCAAGTTGCGTTGGAAAGGTAACTGAATGACGGACAATTTGTTAGAAGACAACTTGACTCAGAAATGCCTGGATCCCATCCAAAAACCCGTTGCAAGTTTGCTGACTTTCCAGACTTTACAAACAGATTCAATTTCTTGTCCAAGATGCATCGTTTTTGACCTCCTATGCGTGCACTGTTTTGGCTTTTATTGTTTGCATCGAACAAATTCAGCTTCTTGTCCAATTTTAGTAATTTGACCCTGCTCATGCATGTATCAGAAGGGATAGGAAGGGGTGTATATAAACCGTTAGGAGTTACCTTGGATTTTGCTTGTTTACATACGATGCAAGATGCGCATACCTTTTTCACGGTTTTCCTCATATGTGGCAAAAAAATGCTCCATTACCATGTCTAAAGGTTTGGAGATGCCAAAGTGCCCTATTAAGCCTCCGGAGTGTGATTCATAGACTAGCAATTCTCTAATTTGGGACAGAGGGGTTAAAACACGATTATTTTTAATTTTTTAGCGGCCTTTCGACGCCTAGGAAAAAATAGTCGCTATAGCATGGCGACTCCATTAGAGACAAAATTTTGTTTTCAAAAATAAAAAGGGAGTTAAGCCTTAGATTCGTATCGTAATTATTTAGAAAAATTTAAATTTGGTTTAATTTATTTTAAATTCCTAAGCTTGTTTGTTCATCTTTCTTTTGGCATCATATAATAGTCTTAGAACCTTTTAGGAGAAGTGATTACATCGCTTCGTGGGGTTTTCACCTCCGTATAGTGTTATAATTCACTTTAGGAATTCGGTCCTTATATTTCGTGAGGTTTTCACCTCCGTATGGTATTAGGGTCGTATTCCCTCGAATCGAGTCCAAGTGACAGTTCGAGTACCATACTTTAGAATTCAACCGCATATAGTGAGACATAGAGCCTACCTGTTAGAGTCATGTCGTTATGCTTTAACTCTTTTAGGTTTTGTTTGCTTTTATTTGTTGCACGTACCTTTTGTTTATTCCAGATTGATCGTTTTATTGTTTCATTTATTCTAATTGTATTGTTATACTAACACATTTTCTAATTTGTTTTTCAATATTGTTTTCCTTTTTGTGTCCAAGTTGCATTTCATATCATGCACAAATCTTGATTCGAGAACAGTCCAATTTAGAAGACAATCGAAAATAAGAGAGAAGTCTATAGTGTCAAGAGCTACAATGCTACAGTATCGGGTTGGGTCAAACGAATACCAACGAAGAGAAATGCCAATAAATGCGATACATATCGAGCAAGGGGACAACGTAGCTTGGGTGCACTGTTCGAGATACAACCCATTTACACCCAAATCTATCAAGGAAGAGACCTTTGACTACATTCCATCTGAATAGGCTAGCGATCTTTTCGAAGGCCCCTAAGTGCATAATTTTCACTACCAAGGATTTTTTTTCTTTTCTGGTTAAAAAAGGGAAGAGGACAATTAAATCGCCATTCAAACTAGAGACAACATTAAGAAATAGACGGGAGCCTCATTTCACGAAGTCGATACGTCAAGACAACTGTCATCTGTAATTCATTATGTCAGCTTCTTGTAATTAGACATCTCTATTAACGAAGGCCTTTCTAAGGACTGTTTGAGAATCAACACAAGCATTTGCACTTTTTTTTTACATTATAGTGTTATTGTTTTTCTTAAATATAATGTCTAATGTGGTATTGTTTATTTATTTTAAAATTTTAAATACATTCATTGCATCATACGCATTTCTAAGTGGAAAAATACTCCTCTCAAAAGAAAGAGAAAGGCAGAAGACCAAGAAAATGACCTCTCATCAGTATAACTCTGAAAACATGAAGAGCTTAGTGGCTAGAGTATATAAAAACTTGAGTAACTCCAAGAACATCTGGCCGGTGTCCAAAAAGAAATGGTGACATGCATAAGGGAAGCTCAAGAAGAATTCAAAAGAAAAATGAAGAAGCTGATAAGTATGATGACTACCGTAATCAAAGGAAAAAGTTTTGTAGAGAAACCCTTCAACAGAAATAGAGATTGGAAATGCTAGCAGGAAAGAGGAGTCCCGCTTCGAAGAGGGAGAAATCGTGTCGAAAGAATAGCAAGTTGCCATCAATCAGTTCGGAGTAGTCTGCACTATCTTGGAGTCCCCCACTAAGCTCGTGTTGGATAAAGTTCATGATTCCATAAGAATCCTATCCCAACCAATGGAGAAAGGTTTAGATGAGATAGAAGAGGATTTGGGAGATAACAAAGAAATGTGGGCCACATCAACAATTAAATCATCGCCTCCCATGACACAAATACAATCTTTAGTGCCAATTGTTTCATATTTCAGTAGCAGTCAGCTAACCCCGCTCCTAGTTCTCAAGAAAAGGGAAAGAAATTGAAGACCCCTCAGTTTAGTCATATCCCTCTTACCTACCAAGAGTTGTTTCCAAAGTTGCTAGAAGCTCGACTAGTTGCTCTAATACCTGTATGAGCGGGGTTAAATTACTCATATTAGACAAGAAGCTGAATTTGTTCGATGCAAACAATAATGGCCAAAACAATGCACGCATAGGAGGTCAAAAATGATGCATCTTGGACAAGAAACTGAATCTGTTTGTGAAGTCTGGAAAGTCAGCTAACTTGCGACGAGTTTTCGGATGGGATACAGGCATTTTTGGGTCGAGTTGTCTCCTAACAAATTGTCCAGCATTCAGTTACCTTTCCAAAGCATCTTGAAACGCATCAATCGGACATCAGAAACTCAAGATACGTCCAATTTACTGAAGACTACGCATGCAGAAAACTGGATACGGGATTATTACGAGATTTTGTAAAATTCAGCCCAAAAGCTAACATATAAGGCTTTGGACGAATTAAACTTAACCCAACCTAATTATTAACATTTAAATTATGTTTTTAGGGTTTTATATACTTTAGGAACCAGCCACCCTTCTCACAAGCCGTTAGATCAAGTCCAATTTAATGGACCAAATTTGTTTGTTTATTTTATTCATTCTTAGCTTTAGGTTAAAGCCATCCTTCATCTATAAAAGGATGATGTTCTCTTCTTTGTTTTTCAGATTTTCTTTGATTTATGAAATATTTAGTGAGTTTGTTTTTGCAAGTGTTGATTACTTGTGCCTTCGTAGTCTTCTTCAACATAAGTTCGACGACTTCTTGTGAGGGAGATCATCTTCACACTCTTGCTTGCCTAGATAATCGCGTCTAGGAGGGTGGGTTAGAAGCCGCTTGAGGTTGCTTGCTTAGATAATTGAGTCTAGGAGGGTGCCGAGGACAAAACAACATCAACAATTCGCAAGCCATCTTCATCTTCATCTTCAACCTTCACACCATCTTCCATAATTCCATAAACAAAGCTGGAATTTTCAGATTTGTTTTACTTATCTATTTCACAATCTTTTTTAATCTTGATTTGTTTGTTTATTGTGATGATGTATGGTGTGACGTGGTTCCTATGGAAGTCACCCACTTGCTATTAGGAAGACCTTGGAAAAATGATCGTGGCTCTGTCCATCGAATCAATACAAATGGATACTCGGTTGTGCACCAAGGCCAGAAGCTCTCGTTTGCTACAATAGAACCAGAAAAGGTAGATGAAGAAATAACAAAAGCAAAAAAATAGTGTGAGAGGATAAAACGAAAAAGATTGGAAGCACAAAAGGCTGAATCAATTGACCACACAAAGGCAACCAACCATGAAGACATCCCAAAACCAGAAGGTACACATGATTCTCTTCGTACTTCTACTTCTAGCATTTGTGCAAATGTTGATATTGGAGAAGAACCATCTCCCAAACAAAAGGATAGTGATAGTGAACACATTAAACAAGAAGACAATGCTTCTAATCCCTCATGTGAAGTAGTAGGTCCACTTGCTATACTCTCATCACCTCCCCACGAAGAAAGTAAGTGTAATTCTAACCCTTCATTTGATTCTTGTCCTATCATTCCGTTAGAAACATTTTCTCCTCTACAGAAATTGTATATTGATGATAAATTTTGTGACAGGGGTATGGGATGTGAGATACAAAATACTGAGAGTAAAGAGGCCGAGAGTGAAAAAAGTCAAATTAATGGCCCATTTTTGGTGAGTGAAAATACATGAGGTAAAAGTCACACAAAACCCAAAAGAAAAAGACAAGAAAAAGAACGCGACGAGTGATTTTGTTTTGACTAATCATTATAAATGTTCGAGTAGTGTTGTCTTATTTTTTCAGGATTTTGTTGAACCATTGAGAGGAGCTCAATTAGATCACTCCACATACAACAAAGAAGCCTTTTCAATTGAAGTTGATGATTGTTCTCTCATTGCCAATTTAGATTCGAGGACGAATCCTTTTGAGGAGTGGGGGAATGATACATGCATGAGCGGGGTTAAATTACTCATATTGGACAAGAAGCTGAATTTGTTCGATGCAAACAATAATGGCCAAAACAATGCAAGCATAGGAGGTCAAAAACAATGCATCTTGGACAAGAAACTGAATCTGTTTGTGAAGTCTGGAAAGTCAGATAACTTGCGACGAGTTTTCAGATGGGATCCAGGCATTTGTGGGTCGAGTTGTCTCCTAACAAATTGTCCGTCATTCAGTTACCTTTCCAACGCATCTTGAAATGCATGAATCGGACATCGAGAACTCAAGATACGTCTAATTTACTGAAGACTGCGCATGCAGAAAACTAGATACGGGATTATTACGAGATTTTGTAAAATTCAGCCCAAAAGCTAACATATAAGGCTTTGGACGAATTAAACTTAACCCAACCTAATTATTAACATTTAAATTATGTTTTTAGGGTCAAACCTTATCCATTAATATCTAAAAACTCATACCCAACATTCTTTTACTCCCAACAATGATTAAACACCTTAAACATCCCAAAAACTCTTAACTAACAACCTAACAATTAGAGATTCAACAAATTTCAGGATTCCATTATTAAAAACAACTTATCCACATTATAACTGTAACCTCCTTGACCCGGCCTAGTCGCAAGACCGAACCAAGCGAGCTACATTAGGTTTACCGAAGTAAACTGTGAAGAAAACTCTGGAATGCGTCCATTTTTGTTTCCTTTTATCTTATCTAGATGCTGGTTATTACCCTACGTGTACATGCATACAACGGGAGAAAACCCAACTCAATCGGGCATCAAATTGATATCCAATTGACCACAGTACAAGAATAGGGACCAAAACGTAAATCTGCAAATCTATAAGGGTTTTCTTATAATTTGCTTTACCAATCTTCAATTAGTCAGGTTACAAGCATACATGCCAAATTTCAACTTAAAACAATCATCCAAACCCATCCAAATGCATACATAACACCCATGGACCAAACTATAAATTCCATTATTTCGAAGGATCAATTTCACAATTAAAGTTGCCAAACCTCAATTAAACCAATTACATGCATACTGATGAAATTTCAGGCCAAAACGATCATTCAAACTCATTTAATTGTATGTATAACACTCAAGGACTAAAACGAGAGAAAATAGAAGCCTTAAAATATACTTTTAACTAACTTAACTGCTTCTCGTATCGATACGCAGGCAAGTGTATCGATACGCCTGAGCTTTTACAAAATTCCAGATTTCAGTAGCTCAAAATAGTATCGATACACCTCATCGAGTATCGATACGCTATACTTAAAGTTGAAGACCTGTATCGATACGGTCGCCCGTGTACCGATACGCTAAGCCTGAAAACATGCTTAACAATATCGATACAGTCACCCATGTACCGATACGCTATGCCTGGCAACGCTTATCTGTAACGATACGAGCACACGCGTATCAATACGCCCTGTCCTATAATGTCAAAATTTGATGTTTTAACATACATTTATGGATTCGAAACACTTAAACATGCCTCTAACACTCAAGCAACATCATCATAGATCATTTACCATCAACCACCATAGATCAAACACCAAGAAATGATCACCAAGCTTCAAAGGTAACTATAGGCATGCTTCCTACTACTCAAGCAACCAAAACATACACCACGTGTAATCTTCAGCAAACCAAGCTTAACACAAGTCCAAAACAGCAATAATTGAACACTCAAACCCTCACAATAGAATTTAAGCCACATTGCCTTTATTACTACTTAAAACTTAAACATACTTTGGTAATTCAAGTCTTGGAAATTCCCTCCTTGCTTGCTAGGCCACTTGCACTCAATCAATCTGCATTGATGATAAAAGAGAGCGTAAGCAATCATTGCTTAGTGAGGAACGCTCAAAACACAAAAATCATCCAATGCAATTTTAGACTATTTCAAAACCATCATGCCATTCTTTCAAAATATGAACTTACACCTTACAAAATCAACATATTAAACCATATGCAGCATGTCTCATGGATTCCTCAGCATAATCCCATATGTAATTCCTTCTACTTAAGCCTTCTCATGCATAACATCCCATATGCAAAGCTTAAGGAGTAAAACATGTGTTAAACACAATTCAAACCAATCCATCAACATGATACATTTAAAACACTATATTGGCTTACAAGTGATCCATCTCAATTTACATCCTTTCCATAAAATCATCTTTAACTTTGGTAGCATCGGATACACAGATTTCCCAAGAGATCTCGCAATCTCTTGCCGCTCAATGGCATGGAGTCGTGCAACACATACACCACCTCTACACTACCAAGGCTAATCCTCCAACTTGGAGTAAACACATTCGACGCATCAACCTCTACAGCTCTTGGCTGGAGAAAATGCCATCTAAATGTCACCTCAATAACATTGGGGTTCACATGGTCGGAGTAAGTGCCTCACGTACCACCTCTACAACCACAGGTGACTAATTATAGTGCACTTTAAACCCTATGGCCCGCCAATTACATCCGCTAACATTTCCTTAACATTTTCAATTCATCACCTGCCAATATAATCCACTTTTATAACATACCTCACTATTTTCATATGCATTATTCAAATCATTTCATTTTGCATTAAACTATGCATAAGCCATGTTCATAAACATTCTTTAAAATCATGCATTACTTTCCAAATGCATCTATCATCATTTCCTATCAATTCTCAGCATTAAACCATGTTCATTTCATGCATAAAATATGAGGTAAAAATCCAATTAACAAGTGAATTCATAAATCATTTGCCAACCGAAATCGAGAGAGAAATCCACTTTACTTACTTACAAGCCTTAGACCATCGTATCAAGCCTAGTCTAGACTCCCATTAAACCTTTTCAAATCTTTGAAAAGCCATTCTTATCTATTTCACTCACTGACAAAGCAACGCCTCCTTTGCTGATGTCAAAACAAGCCTTTGGCTACTCCTCAACACCAAGATTCACTTTCGGATTATCTTCCACTGTTTCAAACACATCACAACAGAGGATCCAATGCATTACACTGCATCCAAACCCACAACAACCAACAATTAACTTCTATCCAACTATAATCCTCCACAACACTCTATCTTAACAACCAAAAACATCATCGATTCACCAAAAACCTCAACCCAACCTACAACTACGAATCTCAACCTTCAAATAACATCAATTAACATCTAATGATAGAGTAGCGCAATCTTGGATTTGGAAGCCTTCAATCAAGTTGTTGCAAGAACTAGGAGCTCTAGACTCAATCAAGGAAGTTTGGGCAAATCTGAAAATTCAAGAGAAAAGAGAAGGGATTTTCTTGAATTTTTCAGATTCAAGGCTGGAAATTTAAAGAAAGAAAGACGAGATGAAGGATTAGATGATAAGAAATAAGAATATAAGTAAAAAGATAAGAAAAGATTAAGAAGAAGATAGGTAAAACAAATCTGAAAATTCCAGCTTTGTTTATGGAATTATGGAAGATGGTGTGAAGGTTGAAGATGAAGATGGCTTGTGAATTGTTGATGTTGTTTTGTCCTCGGCACCCTCTTAGACTCAATTATCTAAGCAAGCAACCTCAAGCGGCTCTAACCCACCCTCCTAGACGCGATTATCTAGGCAAGCAAGAGTGTGAAGATGATCTCCCTCACAAGAACTCGTCGAACTTATGTTGAAGAAGACTTCGAAGGCACAAGTAATCAACACTTGCAAAAATAAACTCACTAAATATTTCATAAATCAAAGAAAATCTGTCTTACAATAATGGAGGCTTCATCCTTTTATAGGTGAAGTATAGACAAAGTAATTTAACTTCTACTAAAACAAGGAAAACCTAATCTAATTAAAAATAATAATAAAATAACAGCCTTTAAACTTCTTGTGCTTGTGTGGCAAGGGATAGGGTGATAAGGCAAGTTATAAGCTGATAAGGGCTGATTACTTGAGCAGCAAGTAAACTTGATGAAGGCAAGGGATAGAGTAGCGCAATCTTGGATTTGGAAGCCTTCAATCAAGTTGTTGCAAGAACTAGGAGCTCTAGACTCAATCAAGGAAGTTTGGGCAGATCTGAAAATTCAAGAGAAAAGATAAGGGATTTTCTTGAATTTTTCAGATTCAAGGCTGGAAATTTAAAGAAAGAAAGATGAGATGAAGATTAGATGATAAGAAATAAGAATATAAGTAAAAAGATAAGAAAAAATTAAGAAGAAGATAGGTAAAACAAATATGCAAATTCCAGCTTTGTTTATGGAATTATAGAAGATGGTGTGAAGGTTGAAGATGAAGATGGCTTGTGAATTGTTGATGTTGTTTTGTCCTCGGCACCCTCTTAGACTCAATTATCTAAGCAAGCAACCTCAACCGGCTCTAACCCACCATCCTAGACGCGATTATCTAGGCAAGCAAGAGTGTGAAGATGATCTTCCTCACAAGAACTCATCGAACTTATGTTGAAGAAGACTTCGAAGGCACAAGTAATCAGCACTTGCAAAAACAAAATCACTAAATATTTCATAAATCAAAGAAAATTTGTCTTACAATGATGGAGGCATCATCCTTTTATAGGTGAAGGATAGACAAAGTAATTTAACTTCTACTAAAACAAGGAAAACCTAATCTAATTAAAAATAATAATAAAATAACAGCCTTTAAACTTCTTGTGCTTGTGTGGCAAGGGATAGGGTGATAAGGCAAGTTATAAGCTGATAAGGGCTGGTTACTTGAGCAAACAAGTAAACTTGATGAAGGCAAGGGATATAGTAGTGCAATCTTGGATTTGGAAGCCTTCAATCAAGTTGTTGCAAGAACTAGGAGCTCTAGACTCAATCAAGGAAGTTTGGGCAGATAAGAAAATTCAAGAGAAAAGATAAGGGATTTTCTTGAATTTTTCAGATTCAAGGCTGGAAATTTAAAGAAAGAAAGACGAGATGAAGGATTAGATGATAAGAAATAAGAATATAAGTAAAAAGATAAGAAAAGATTAAGAAGAAGATACGTAAATGAAAATTCCAGTTTTGTTTATGGAATTATGGAAGATGGTGTGAAGGTTGAAGATGAAGATGGCTTGTGAATTGTTGATGTTGTTTTGTCCTCGGCACCCTCTTAGACTCAATTATCTAAGCAAGCAACCTCAACCGGCTCTAACCCACCATCCTAGACGCGATTATCTAGGCAAGCAAGAGTGTGAAGATGATCTTCCTCACAAGAACTCGTCGAACTTATGTTGAAGAAGACTTCGAAGGCACAAGTAATCAGCACTTGCAAAAACAAACTCACTAAATATTTCATAAATCAAAGAAAATCTGTCTTACAATGATGGAGGCTTCATCCTTTTATAGGTGAAGGATAGACAAAGTAATTTAACTTCTACTAAAACAAGGAAAACCTAATCTAATTAAAAATAATAATAAAATAACAGCCTTTAAACTTCTTGTGCTTTTGTGGAAAGGGATAGGGTGATAAGGCAAGTTATAAGCTGATAAGGGCTGGTTACTTGAGCAGCAAGTAAACTTGATGAAGGCTGGTTTGCTTGGGTATCAAGTAATGGGCTGATAAGAGCTGTTTTGATTGGGCAACAAGTAAAAGTTGATAGGGCCTTTATTTGGACGAATTTAAGGGTATTTGGGCTGGTTTAGATGATAAGAAATTGGTTCTTGGGCAAGGAGGCATGTGTGGGCTGTTTAAAAAGCAAACTAGGCCTAAAAACACTTCTAAATCCTAATTTGGACTAAAAATAAAAATCTGACCCAATCTTTTATAGTAAAAAGTATTGGGTCTAATTACAATAAAAAGGGCTAATTAATGGACATCTAAAGGCTCATGGATATCCATCTCCAAAGGTGCAGCAAGTTGAGTTTTTGTGACCCAATTATTCTTGAAGGATGTTAAGTGTGGACTTCCTTCAAGAAATTCTTCTTTCTTCATGGCAGCTTGTAATCCTTGGCTCACGAATACTTGGACGGTCGAATTTAGCTTGTCCTTGATTAGCTTAGACTTGGCTCGGGTTATTGGGCCAAGTGGAAAAGTAAGTCCATCTTGTCATTGGAATTGCCTTGTGGTGCATGTATCATCCCCTCCCTCCTCAAGAGGATTCGTCCACTAATCTGAAACACCAAAGGGAGAAAGATCAGAAACATTAAAAGTTGTACTCACATTATACTCACCTGGTAGATCAATTCGGTATGCATTGTTGTTGATCCTTTCAAGGACTTGGAATGGTCCATCTCCTCGTGGATCCAATTTGGATTTCCTATGGTTCGGAAATCTTTCTTTACGCATGTGCAACCAAACCCAATCTCCTGGTTCAAAGACAACTTGGCGTCGGCCTTTGTTGACTTTGGCAGCAATATTTTCATATGTTTTCTCTATTCTTTTCTTCGCCTTAGTGTGAATGGATTTAACTAACTCCGCTTTCTTTTCGCCATCTAAGCTGCTAATATTATTAATAGGTAAAGGAACAAGGTCTAATGTAGTTAAGGGGTTAAAACCATAAACTACTTCAAATGGAGAATAACCGGTGGATGAATGAATAGAACGGTTGTAGGCAAACTCTACAAAAGGTAGATATTCTTACCCAAGTTTTTGTGTTCTTACCGACAACAGTTCTGAGTAATGCACCTAAGATCCGATTTGTTACCTCGGTTTGTCCATCCATCTGTGGGTGACAAGTAGTAGAATAAAGAAGTTTGGTACCTATCTTTCCCCACAAAACCTTCCAAAAATGGCTTATGAACTTTACATCTCTATCGGAAACGATGGTGCGTGGAATTCCATGAAGTCGTACTACTTCTCTAAAGAAGAGATCGGCTACATGTGTTGCATCATCCGTTTTATGGCATGGTATGAAGTGAGCCATCTTTGAAAACCTGTCGACCACAACAAAAATACTATCTCGACCCTTTTTGGTACGAGGTAATCCAAGAATAAAGTCCATAAATAAATCGACCCAAGGGAAAGAAGGGATAGGAAGGGGTGTATATAAACCGTTAGGACTTACCTTGGATTTTGCTTGTTTACATACGATGCAAGATGCGCATACCTTTTCCACGATTTTCCTCATATGTGACCAAAAAAATGCTCCATTACCATGTCTAATGTTTTGGAGATGCCAAAGTGCCCCATTAAGCCTCCGGAGTGTGATTCATGGACTAGCAATTCTCTAATGGAGCCTTGGTATACACAACCTATTTATTCGGAAAAGAAACCCATCTACAAGATAAAACTTGTTAAAAGCACCTTTTAAACAATGAGTATAAATTTCCTTGAAATCTGGATCATTAGGATACAATTGCTTTATATGTTCGAATCCCAATATAGTAGCATGCATTTGAGTAATTAGGCTATACCTTCTAGATAGTGCATCTGCTACTACATTATCCTTACCTTTTTTTGTACTTGATAACATAAGGGAATGTTTCAATAAACTCCACCCACCGAGCATGTCTCTTGCTCAAATTACCTTGGCCGTTAAGCCACTTCAATGATTCGTGGTTGGTGTGTATGATGAACTCCTTTGGAAGAAGGTAGTGTTGCCAAACTTCAAGTGCACGAACTAATGCAAGGAGCTCTTTATCATAAGTTGAGTAGTTCAAATGTGCTCCTTTTAACTTCTCGCTAAAGTAAGCGATTGGTTGTTTTTCCCTGTAAAAGAACTGCACCTATGCCTATACCGGAGGCATCACATTCTAACTCACAAGTTTTAGAAAAATTGGGAAGACGAAGAATTGGGGCAGTACAAAGTTTACCTTTTAGTGTTTGGAGGCTTGTTCTTGTGCCTCACCCCAATGAAAACCTACCGTTTTTTTGATGATATCTGTCAATGGTGCGGCAATGGTAGAGAAATCCTTGACAAAGCAACGATAGAAGCTTGCTAGGCCATGGAAGGATCTCACCTCGATTATGGATGATGGCGTGGGCCATTCTTGAATTGCTTTGACTTTTTCATTGTCAACATGGATACCCTGTGCACTTACTATAAAGCCTAGAAAACTAAGACTTTCACTACAAAACACGCACTTTTCCATGTTAGCATATAATTGTTCTCTTCGGAGAACTTCGAAGACCGATCTCACGTGAAAGATATGTAAATCAAAAGAAGAAGAGTAGATAAGAATATCATCGAAATAAACAACAACAAACTTACCTCTAAACTCCCGAAGGACATGGTTCATCAATCTCATGAATGTGCTAGGGGCATTGGTTAAACCAAATGGCATAACTGTCCATTCATATAAACCGAACTTTGTCTTGAAAGCGGTTTTCCATTCATCTCCTTCTTTCATTCGAATTTGATGATAACCACTCTTCAAATCAATCTTGGTGAAGATGCATGCACCTTAGAGTTCATCAAGCATGTCATCTAATCATGGAATAGGATGCATATACTTGATTGTTATTCGGTTGATCGGCCGACAATCGACACACATTCTATATGAACCATCTTTCTTTGGCACCAAAAGTACTGGAACGGCACAAGGGCTTAAACTCTCATGAATGTAGCCTTTGTTGAGTAGTTCTTCCACTTGCTTTTCTAACTCCTTGGTTTCGTCGGGATTACATCTATATGCTGGTCTATTTGGAATAAAAGAACCCATAATTAGGTCAATTTGATGTTCAATTCCTCTTAAGGGTGGCAAACCGTCAGGTGGATCACCTAAAACATCATTGAAGTCCTGCAAAAGAGAAACAAACACACTAGGCAAACTTTTGTTATTGTTAGTGATAGAAAAAAATTGTTCCCTAAAGCGGATGAGGATGCAAGGCTGTTTTTAAGGAAGGGGCTTGCCTCACTTCTTTTCTCTCGCATAAATATTTTGAGACACTCTTTTTCTCACATTTAGGATCACTCACCACCCCCAGGCCTATACTTATTTGGCTTTTATCACTACTGGCCTCTTTTGTATTTGCCTTTTGTTTTTCATTCTTTTTTTCTTTTTCATCTTTTTTATTCCCATCTCCTCACAAAACTTCTTCATCCGCATCTGATCTTTGTACACCTCTTTTGGATCGAGTAGAGCCAAGGTATACTTTTTGCCATGGTATACAAAGGAATACTTATTTAACTTACCATGGTGAGTCACATCACGGTCATCTTGCCACGGTCGTCCTAAAAGTAAGTGAGATGCTTGCATAGGGATAACATCACACCAAACGTCATCACAATATTTACCCATAGTAAAAGTGATTAAGGCACGTTTGTTTACCTTTAATTCTGACCCTTCATGAAGCCATTGGAGATAATATGGCTTTGGATGGCGTTGACAAGGTAGGTCAAGTGCATCAACTAGATAGCTGCTCACCACATTCGCACAACTTCCGCTATCAATGATGACAGAATATAGTTTGCCTCTGATCAAACATCTTGTGTGGAAAATATTTGTTCTTTGCATCTCCGTATCGTCGATTGCTTGGATATTAAGTGAACGTTGAATCACCAAGCTTTTAGGATCAGGTTCATCACTGGAGTAACCACCGGCGATGAATTCATTGTCAGAAAATTCCTCCTCCGACTCGGATGAGTAGCTCCCATCTCCTCGAATAAGAAAGAGTCTTGTATTCGGGCAGTCTCTTTTATAGTGTCCATGACCGTTGCACTTGAAGCATACAATCTCCCGAGTTTGTTTGAGTGTTTGTGTGTTTTCCGCCAACATGGGGGTTTTTGTCTTGGTTTTGTCCAGTGACTTGGATGTTTCAGTTTTCTGCTTTGGTCTACTTGAGTCGAGCAAAGGTTTAGAAGAATTAGAATGAGATAAAGGTTGAGTGATACCTTTTTCATAGTGATAATTCTTTTGTCGATATCGTTGTCGATCTTTGATGCGTTTTTCAATTGTCATGGCGAATTGGAATGCCTCTTGAAGGGTGTAGTAGGTTTTGAGTTCAAGTACCTCAAGAATGTTGTCATTGAGTCCGACAACAAACCTAGTCATTGTATCCTCTTCATCCTCTTGGATATCGGCTCTTTGCATCAATGATTCCATCTCTTTGAGATACTCATCAACAGTCCTGTAGCCTTGGCGGATTCTTTGTAACTTTTTTTTGATCTCTCGCCGATATAATGGGGGAACAAATCGTTCTCGCATGACTTCTTTAAGTTCTCCCCATGAGGTTATCTTGGCTTCTCCATTGAGACGCCGATTGCGAACCAATTGGGACCACCAAATGGATGCGTATTCAGTGAATTCGAGAGTCAACAGTGGAACTTGATCCTCTTCAGGGCATTGATAATACTCGAATAGAAGATCAACTCGATTTTCTCAGTCACAATAAGCATCAGGGTCATACCTTCCTTGAAAAGGTGGTACAATGATTTTTGGTTTGGCTAAGGTGTTTGTTGCTCGTCTCGGCTCTATGCGAGGATTGTGCTCATGCAGGGGGTTTTGGCGTCTATTCTGAATGGGAACAAGATTTGGATGCCTAGGCTCTTCAGTATCGCTTGCAATTGCAGTGGTTTCTAATCTCCCAATGGTTTGAGTGATTGCGATTCTGATTGTATCGGTGTGCTCAAGCTTGGCTGCCAAAGAGGTTACAATCCATTCAAGTTTATTGAGAGTATTCGAAACTTCTTGAAGAGTCACTTCATGTGGTTCTTCGTCGTTACTCGTTTCTGACATCCTGAAACACTCAGATTTAAAAAGGTGAAAAGCAAAAGAAAACTAGAAATCTCACTAAACACTCCAAGGAATAAATATTTAGCGAGGCAAGTAAACCGATCTCGTGCTCTTTAAAGACCTTTCTGCCACAAGTCAACAAGTTACAATCAGAGTTTAATCCTAACAATGAGTCCTAAATGTACTAGGAGTCCAATTAAAGGCTTGACACCAATTGAATATAGTTGCAAGAAAGAAGGATTGGAATGCAACTTTTAGTCCTACTCACACTAGAAAAGAGAAGGTGTTAAATTGCGTAATAGAAGAAAGAAAAAGCAAAACAAAGGAACTTAAGAAACTAAGAGTAGAAAAAAATTAGTAGAGAAAGATGATAACCCCAAAACCCAGAAACAACTTGAAGGAAGAAATCCAATGTTGAATCCACTTCAATGTGATGCTTGTGGTGGTTGATGTGGTGATCTTGACGATTCTTGATGGTTGTTGGTGGCTAGGTATAAGCTTTCTCACTTTTCTTCACTTTTCTTTCTTTTCTTTTCTTTTTTATTTATTTTTATTTTTTTCTCTTTTTTTTCTTTTTACAAGGTAAATAAACTGAAAATAACGAAAATTGAAGAAAAAATAATGAAAATAGGGTTAAAGTAGGGAAAAACCCTAATTTAGCTAAAACTTTATCCACTTCGTTCGAGGTGTTCCCGAACTCCAAAAATTCTAAAATTTTTTGTGGTGACTCCACCAATGGTGTAGATCTGATCTGGAAAGTTTCAGCTCAAAATTCACTCGTTTGATTTTGACGAATTTTCCCTAATTTTTGAGTTTTTTTCCCAAAAACGCCAAAATCCTTGCCAAAAATCATCCCAAATCTGATACCAAATGATAGAGTACAAATAATTCCAGATTAAATTTAATAAATAACAAATCTAATCCTAAATCATCTAAATATCTTCATAAAGAATCCTAGATTAAATTTAAATAAAAATAATCAATAAAATTATTGAAAATTCGTAATAAATAATATTTCCCGTGATAAAATCGTATAGAGATTTCTGCTCGCACAGTCTTCACTAAAATGGACATAACTTGAGCTCCCGATGTCGGATTGATGCGTTCCAAGATGTGTTGGAAAGCTAAGAGACAGACGAATATGTTTGAAGAAGACATGTAGACTCAGAAGTGCCCAGATCCCATCCGAAAATTCAATGCACGTCAGCTGAAATTCCAGACTTATAAAACAGCTTCAAGTCTTTTGGCTACAATGCATCATTTTAGCCCCCCATACATGTATCATTAAAAGTTGGTAACATAAAAATGGGTTAAGACCTTGTTTTTACCTAAAATTGCAGTTTGGTCCCTAAAGCGCAATTGTGTTCAATTGGATGCCAATTCGATGCCCGATTGAGTTGAGTTTTCTCCCGCTGCTAGTATGAACATATAGGATCATAATTTGCATATAGGCAAGATAAAAGAAAAAAGGCTGGAAATTTGGAGTAGTGCAATCTTGGATTTGGAAGCCTTCAATCAAGTTGTTGCAAGAACTAGGAGCTCTAGACTCAATGAAGGAAGTTTGGGCAGATCTGAAAATTCAAGAGAAAAGAGAGAAGGATTTTCTAGATTCAAGGCTGGAAATTTAAAGAAAGAAAGACGAGATGAAGGATTAGATGATAAGAAATAAGAATATAAGTAAAAAGATGAGAAAAGATTAAGAAGAAGATAGGTAAAACAAATCTAAAAATTCCAGCTTTGTTTATGGAATTATGGAAGATGGTGTGAAGGTTGAAGATGAAGATGGCTTGTGAATTGTTGATGTTGTTTTGTCCTCGGCACCCTCTTAGACTCAATTATCTAAGCAAGCAACATCAAGCGGCTCTAACCCACCCTCCTAGACGCGATTATCTAGGCAAGCAAGAGTGTGAAGATGATCTTCCTCACAAGAACTCGTCGAACTTATGTTGAAGAAGACTTCGAAGACACAACTAATCAGCACTTGCAAAAACAAACTCACTAAATATTTCATAAATCAAAGAAAATCTGTCTTACAATGATGGAGGCTTCATCCTTTTATAGGTGAAGGATAGACAAAGTAATTTAACTTCTACTAAAATAAGGAAAACCTAATCTAATTAAAAATAATAATAAAATAACAGCCTTTAAACTTCTTGTGCTTGTGTGGCAAGGGATAGGGTGATAAGGCAAGTTATAAGCTGATAAGGGCTGGTTACTTGAGCAGCAAGTAAACTTGATGAAGGCTGGTTTGCATGGGTATCAAGTAATGGGCTGATAAGAGCTATTTTGATTGGGCAGCAAGTAAAAGTTGATAGGGCCTTTATTTGGACGAATTTAAGTGTATTTGGGCTGGTTTAGATGATAAGAAATTGGTTCTTGGGCAAGGAGGCATGTGTGGGCTGTTTAAAAAGCTAACTAGGCCTAAAAACACTTGTAAATCCTAATTTGGGCTAAAAATAAAAATCTGACCCAATCTTTTATAGTAACAAGTATTGGGTCTAATTACAATAAAAAGGGCTAATTAATGGACATCTTAAGGCTCATGGATATCCATCTCCAAAGGTGCAGCAAGTTGAGTTTTTGTGACCCAATTATTCTTGAAGGATGTTAAGTGTGGACTTCCTTCAAGAAATTCTTCTTTCTTCATGGCAGCTTGTAATCCTTGGCTCACGAATACTTGGACGGTCGAATTTAGCTTGTCCTTGATTAGCTTAGACTTGGCTCGGGTTATTGGGCCAAGTGGAAAAGTAAGTCCATCTTGTCCTTGGAATTGCCTTGTGGTACATGTATCACTCAATCTTCAAATAACATCAATTAACATCTAATCAACAACCTTATACCTCCAGCAACCAATAATCAACCACAATATCTCAAAATTTATTAACCATCAACTTAACAAATTAGAGATTCTCAAGATTTCGGGATTCTATCATCAAAACTCACTTCATTAACATTTTGAACATCAAAATCAAGTTATAAATCAATCCTTAACCCAACAAAAACAGATCAACTACGAATTTCCTCAATTTCTATCATAAATCGTCAATTAAACCATAAATCTGAGTTTAATTTATCAAAACCCAATACAAATCATATAAAATGGATCAAGAACTTAGGAATTTCAATAAAAAAACCTTTCATTAGAGGAGAAGAACGAATCCTTACCTCCAATATTGATTTCTCCCCTTAATTACTTTATAAACCATGAAAATCAAGGTAGAAATAAGAAGTATTTGATGTAAAAGCATTAGAAATCAATTGGAAATCAAAAACTCTTTGAAATCCTAATTTTACCTGAAGAAATTGAAGCTAGAAATATGTTTGGCTGGAGAGAATTTGAGAGGAAGAAGTTACAAAGTTAGTTATGTGAAATTCTTTTAAAAAGCTTAATTGTGTTTAATTAATTCTCTCCACTATTTATACCTCTTAAAAACTTAATTAAAAACAGTTAATTAAAGGGAGAAATCTAATGAAACCCTTTTGGATTATTAGCTCCTTAAAGATTTAAAGTTTTGACCCATTTTCAAAATAGTCACTAAAAACAGTTTCACAAACTTTGCATTTTAGTCACCAACACAAATGTCCCATTTCCGACTTTCATTTTCCAAAATTGTTTTCACCAAAATCATTTATATATTTAATAATGATTTTAGACTATTTTTCTATATTTTTATCTCCAATAAAATATTTAATCTAATTTAAATACCGAATCCGACTCGAACCTCTAATTTTGGTCCACCGGACCGGCTAGACCATCCCAAAACTCCTAGGCCCAAAACCGGGGCATTACAACTCTCCCCACTTAATAAATTTCGTCCTCGAAATTTACCTGGAGGGAAAAGATGCAAAAATTGCTCATTCATGTCTGACCTACCCTCCCATGCGGCCTCCTCAACTCCTCGATGCCGCCACAACACCTTAACAAACTCTATCATCTTCCCACGTAGAACTTTACTGTTGTGATCAAGGATATCTACCGGTTCCTCATCATACGACAAATCCGGCCTCAACTCAACATCCTCAATCGGCATAACATGCAATGGTTCCGAGCGATACCTCTGCAACATCGACACATAGAATACATCATGAATCTTTTCCAACTCGGGAGGTAACCTCAACCGATAAGCCACAGGACCAACACAATCCAGAATTTCATAAGGCCCAATAAACCTAGGACTCAACTTTCCTTTACGCCCAAAACGCATCACCTTATTTCAAGGTGAAACCTTCAAGAACACTTTGTCACCCACAGCATACTCCACTTCTCTAAGCTTCAAATCTGCGTAAGACTTCTGTCGATCAGATGCCGCTCTCAAGTGATCATACACAAGCTTCACTTTCTCATTAGTGTCTTTCAAAGTATGGGTGATACATGCATGAGCGGGGTTAAATTACTTATATTGGACAAGAAGCTGAATTTGTTCGATGCAAACAATAATGGCCAAAACAATGCACGCATAGGAGGTAAAAAACGATGCATCTTGGACAAGAAACTGAATCTGTTTGTGAAGTTTGGAAAGTCAGCTAACTTGCGACGAATTTTTGGATGGGATCCAGGCATTTATGGGTCAACATGTCTTCTTAAAACTTGTCCGGCTGCAAATTATCTTTCCAACGCATCTTGAAACGCCTCAATCGGACATCTGGATCTCAAGATACGTCTATTTTAGCGAAGACAGCGCATGCAGAAATTTCTATACGGGATTAATACGGGATTTTTGGATAATTACGAATTTTCAAGATTTTATTTAATTATTGTAATTTAAATCAATATAGGATTCTGCAATACCTATTAGGATCAGATTTATTTGACTATGATTTTATTTTTAGCATTTATTTATTATTAGAAGTTACTTATCTAATTAGGAGATTAGATTTTAGCATTTATTTATTGTATTTAATTCCTAAGTTTAGTAGGATTAAAACTTCTCCATGACCTATATAAAGGATGCTTCACCCACATTGTAATTCAGATTTCATTGATTAATAAAAAGTTATCTTTGGAGATTTTAGTATTCATTGAGTTTGCAAGTGTTCGGTAAACTTGTCTAGAAGCCATCTTCAACATAAGATCATCGAGTTCTTGTGAGGGAGATCATCTTCACACTCTTGCTTGCCTAGGTAATTGCATCTAGGAGGGTGGGTTAGAGCCGCTTGAGGTTGCTTGCTTAGATAATTGCGTCTAAGAGGGTGCCGAGGACAAAACAACTATCAATTCATCACGCCATCTCCACATATTCAAGCTTCCTCCATTGACGCCACCACCATAAGCAAATCTGAATTTTTAGATTTGTTCTTTATTTTGGTTTGTTTGATTTTTCTCTTTATTCGAATTTGCGCTACTCTATCATTTGGTATCAGATTTGGGACGAATCTTGACAAGAATTTTGGCGTTTTTGGGTGAAAAACTAAAAAATTAGGGAAAATTCGTCAAATTCAAACGAGCGAATTTTGAGCTGAAAATTTCCAGATCAGATATACACCTTTGGAGGAGTCACCACATAAAATTTCAGAATTTTTTGACATCGGGAACACCTCGAACGAAGTAGATCAAGTTGCTGCAAAATTCTAGGGTTTTCGGGGTTTTTCTAATTTTCTTTCATTCTTAGTCATTAGTTTTCGTTTGTTTTAGCTTTTATTGCTTCTTACACATCTTCTAAAACCTTCTTGTTTCCTTGTGTTAGTAGGACTAAAAGTTGCATACTCTTCTTTCTCCTTGCAACTATAATTCTATTGGTGTCTAACCTTTTCTTTGGATTCTTAAAGCAATTAGGATGTTTTATTCTCTTTTCAACACTCGTTATTGTATACCAATAAATATTTTTCGGTCACGATGTAAAATACAAGGTAATCTATGTTCTTTAATTATTGATGGTGATAGTCGTGTAAACTTAGTGAGTAGCTTCATTGTTGATGCACTCGATCTACCATGCCAAGAACACCCTAAGCCGTATCATCTTCAAGGGTTTAATAGCGGACCGGATATGAAGGTAACTGAACGTTGTTTAATCTCTTTTACTCTTGGAAGCTATTGTGATGATGTATGGTGTGACGTGGTTCCTATGGAAGTCACCCACTTGCTATTAGGAAGACCTTGGAAAAATGATCGGGGCGCTGTCCATCGAATCAATACAAATGGATACTCGGTTGTGCACCAAGGCCAGAAGCTCTCGTTTGCTACAATAGAGCCGGAAAAAGTAGATGAAGAAATAGCAAAAGCAAAAAAACAGTGTGAGAGGATAAAACGAAAAAGATTGGAAGCGCAAAAGGATGAATCAATTGACCACACAAAGGCAACCAACCATGAAGACATCCCAAAACCAGAAGGTACACATGATTCTCTTCATACTTCTACTTCTAGCATTTGTGCAAATGTTGATATTGGAAAAGAACCATCTCCCAAACAAAAGGATAGTGATAGTGGACACATTAGACAAGATGACAATGCTTATAATCCCTCGTGTGAAGTAGTAGGTCCACTTGCTATACTCTCATCACCTCCCCACGAAGAAAGTATGTGTAATCCTAACCCTTCATTTGATTCTTGTCCTATCATTCTGTTAGAAACACTTTCTCCTCTACAGAAATTGTATATTGATGATAAATTTTATGAGAGGGATATGGGATGTGAGACACAAAAGACTGAGAGTAAAGAGGCCGAGAGTGAAAAAAGTCAAATTAATGGCCCAAATTTGGTGAGTGAAAATACATATGAGGTAAAAGTCACACAAAGCCCAAAAGAAAAAGACAAGAAAAAGAACGTGACGAGTGATTTTGTTTTGACTAGTCATTACAAATGTTCGAGTAGTGTTGTCTTATTTTTTCAGGATTTTGTTGAACCATTGAGAGGAGCTCAATTAGATCACTCCACATACAACAAAGAAGCCTTTTCAATTGAAGTTTATGATTGTTCTCTCATTGCCGATTTAGATTCGAGGACGAATCGTTTTGAGGAGTGGGGGAATGATACATGCATGAGCGGGGTTAAATTACTCATATTGGACAAGAAGCTGAATTTGTTCGATGCAAACAATAATGGCCAAAACAATGCACGCATAGGAGGTCAAAAACGATGCATCTTGGACAAGAAACTGAATCTGTTTGTGAAGTTTGGAAAGTCAGCTAACTTGTGACGAATTTTTGGATGGGATCCAGGCATTTATGGGTCAACATGTCTTCTTAAAACTTGTCCGGCTGCAAATTATCTTTCCAACGATCTTGAAACGCCTCAATCGGACATCTGGATCTCAAGATACGTCTATTTTAGCGAAGACAGCGCATGCAGAAATTTCTATACGGGATTAATACGGGATTTTTGGATAATTACGAATTTTCAAGATTTTATTTGATTATTGTAATTTAAATCAATATAGGATTCTGCAATATCTATTAGGATCAGATTTATTTGACTAGGATTTTATTTTTAGCATTTATTTATTATTAGAAGTTACTTATCTAATTAGGAGATTAGATTTTAGCATTTATTTATTGTATTTAATTCCTAAGTTTAGTAGGATTAAAACTTCTCCATGGCCTATATAAAGGAGGCTTCACCCACATTTTAATTCAGATTTCATTGATTAATAAAAAGTTCTCTTTGGAGATTTTAGTATTCATTGAGTTTGCAAGTGTTCGGTAAACTTGTCTAGAAGCCATCTTCAACATAAGATCATCGAGTTCTTGTGAGGGAGATCATCTTCACACTCTTGCTTGCCTAGGTAATTGCATCTAGGAGGGTGGGTTAGATCCGCTTGAGGTTGCTTGCTTAGATAATTGCGTCTAAGAGGGTGCCGAGGACAAAACAACTATCAATTCATCACGCCATCTCCACATATTCAAGCTTCCTCCATTGACGCCACCACCAAAAGCAAATCTGAATTTTTAGATTTGTTCTTTATTTTGGTTTGTTTGGTTTTTCTCTTTATTCGAATTTGCACTACTCTATCAATGGGGCATAGAAATATACTTCTCCCCAACCTCGGCTCAACACAAAGGAGTACGACACCTCCCACCATACAATGCCTCATACGGTGCCATCTAAATACTCGCTTGATAGCTGTTAATGTAAGCAAACTCCACGAAAGGCAACATTTTCCCAGGTCCCTTGGAATTCAATAATGCATCATCTCAACATATCCTCCAAGACCTGGATCACACGCTCAGACTGTCCATCCGTCTGAGGATGATATGAAATGCTAAAATGCAGCCGAGTACCCAGAGCTCGATGCAAGCATTTCTAAAACCTTACTGTAAACCTCGAATCTCTATCCGACACAATTGACTTGGGCACCCCATGCAACCTCACAACCTCTGCAATATAAAGATCAGCCAATTTATCCAATGTATACGTTGTATGCACCGGTAGAAAATGTACACACTTCGTAAACCAATCAACAATCACCCAAATGGAATCCTTTTTAGTTGGGGTCAAAGGTAAGCTTGACATAAAATCCATGGTGATTCTCTCCCATTTCCACTCTGGTATCCTCAACGGTTGCAATAACCCAGAAGGAAATTGATGCTTAGCCTCAACACACTAACATACCACGCACTTGGCCACAAAATCAGTATATCCTTCTTCAAACCAATCCAAAAATACTCATCCTTCAAACCCCGATACATCTTGGTACTACTGGGATGCATAGCAAAAAGACTCGAATGAGCCTCGGTCAAAATGTTACATCTCAAATCCTCAACACAAGGCACCACTATTTGGTCCTTAAAACACAATGCTCCATCATCATTAAAATGGAAATCCGATGGTTTCCCATCCATGATATCCTTAACATGAGGTACCAACTCATCATCGTACAGTTGCTTCTCTTTTATCATTTGCGACAACGATGGCTTCACTTGCAACTCGGCCAACAAACCCCCATCCCGAGTTACACTCAGCTGAGCAAACATAGCTCTCAACTCGACCACAACTTTTCTACTCAAAGCATCTACCACCACATTCGCTTTACTCGGATGATACTCAATGGTCAAATCGTAATCCTTAAGCAACTCCAACCATCTTCGCTGCCTAAGGTTCAACTCCTTCTGCGACATCAGATATTTCAGGCTCTTATGACCCGTATAAACCACACATTTCTCACCATAAAGGGTAATGTCACCAAATCTTCAAAGCGAACACCACAGCCGCAAGCTCCAAATCATGAGTTGGATAATTGCGATCATGAACTTTCAACTGCCTTGATGCATAGGCCACAACCTTCCCATCCTGCATCCGCACACAACCCAAGCCAACATATGACACATCACTATAAACCACAAACTCCTTCCCAGATTTAGGTGAATCAACACAGGAGCATTTGTCAAAACCTCTTTCAACTTTTAAAAACCCTGCTGTTGCTTCTCCGTCCACACAAAATGAACATTCTTTTGCAACAACTTGATCAACGGTGCTGCAATACTCGAAAACCCCTCAACAAAGCGGCGATAATAACCAGCCAACGCAAGAAAACTATGCACCTCTGAAACATACTTAGGTTACCCCCAATTGAGAATAGCTTCAATTTTCTGTGGATCAATGCCAATATCCTCCACGAAAACTACATGACCAAGGAACATCACCTCCCTTAAACCAAAACTCGCACTTGCTCAACTTAGCATATAACTAATTACCTTTCAGCACTTGCAACACTATCCGCAATGCCGATCATGCTCCTTCTCGGTATGAGAGTACACGAGAATATCATATATGAACACCACCATGAACTGATCAAGGTACTCATGGAACACTCTATTCATCATGTCCATAAACGCAGCTAGGGCATTTGTCAAACTAAAAGGCATGACCAGAAACTCATAATGCCTATGCCTCATACAGAACGCGGTCTTATGCACATCCACATCCACATCCTTAACCTTCAACTGGTAATACCTAGATCCTAAGTCTATCTTGGAAAACACTGCTGCTCCACGAAACTAATCGAACAAGTCATCAATCTGCAACAACGGATGCTTGTTCTTCGCCGTCAACTAATTTAACTGACGATAATCGATACACATCCTCATCGTGTCATCCTTCTTCTTCACAAATAACACTGGTGCACCCCAGGGTAAAACACTAGGTCTAATAAAACCTCGATCAAGCAGCTCTTGCAGCTGCGTCTTCAACTCCTTCAGTTCCTTAGGTGCCATACGATATGGCGCAATGGACACCAAAGCCGTATCCACATACGTCTTGATTTTAAACTCTACCTCCCTATCCGGTGGCAACCCTGGCAACTCTTTAGGAAAAACTTTTAGAAAATCACAAACTGTACGAATGTCCTGCACACGCACATCCTTGGATCCAGGATTCATAACATAGGCCAAATACGCCTGACATCCACATTCCAACATCCGACTTATTTCCAAAGCTAAAACAACATTGGGCATAAACTTTGTATTTTTTCCAACAACCACAACTTCATAATCATCGGCAAAACGCAAGGATATCCGTTTGGTTTCAAAATCCACAACTGTCCTATGCTCGGATAACCAGTCCATCCCCAAAATTACATAAAAACCATGGAATGGCAACTCCATCAAATCCACGGCAACACATGATCTTGCACTATCAAAAGACACATTCGGTATAACTTCCTAACCACAACCGTCTCACCCAAAGAACTAGTTACTCGAACACCAACATTCAAAATCTCAATAGGTATATCAAGTAACTATGCATGCTCGCCCAAAATATATGAATAGGTGGAATCAGAATCAACCAATGAAAATAACGACAAAGATTGCAAAGTAAAGGTACCCGCAATCACATCGGTATTGTTGCATCCCTCGCGATGCGTATACACCCTCGCGAGACCTCCACCCTCCGGCTAGATAGCAATAGTGTGAGCCACAGACCTACGCCCACCATCTCTCGGCTGGAAATATCCTCGTCCATGCCCTCGACCCCTCGGGGCGACCACAACAGGTGTAGAAGCTTGCGCACCTCTAGCTAACATAGGGCAACTACGCCTCACATGATCAGTCGACCCACAACTCCAATAAGCACTAGCTGCTAACGGTGCAGAAACTAGACCAACTCATCTTACCTGAGGACAATCGCGTCTAACATGATCTCGAGATCCATAACCCCAACAAACCCTGAGATGTCTCTTCCCATACTGAGCACACTCGGGTATCCCACCTTCAGAACTCTACCCTAACTGACCTCTCTGCCTAAGCTCGGGTCGATGTCTCCAATCACGATGCCTCTTATATCGACCACAACCAATATTAGATTCGGCGGCTCTCTTATCATAGCCAGATCCTCTCGCACGGAATGTCAAGCCCAAACTCTGCTCAATATCCTTGGCTCTCGAAACCAACGCATCAACCATAGCCTGAAAAACTCTCGTCATCGCCTGTATCAAAGGAGTCATATCACCCAATGCTGGCCCAACTGGCACAGGTGGTACTTGTTCCACACCCGCAGGTGGATTCGGTAGAGGATATGTTAACCCCTCAATAGGCATAGCGTCACCATCATCCTCCTACTTCCTCGCATTTGCATTAAAGCGTAATTCTCTCCTCGGTGGTATCGTAAACAAAATAATTCTATGCCATGATAATACACCAAAACAAAATTGATTAAGCCATCTTCAAGCAAGGACCCAAGACTTCCATTTCAAATCAAAAGCATTTTACATCAGTAGTAATAAAGCAATGTGTCCCAAATAGTACCCCAACATGGCATATAACACTCAATCAATCACCGTGTATAGCAAACATCATGACTCAATCAAATATGTCCCAAATAGTACCCCAACATGGCATATAACACTCAATTAATCACCGTGTATAGCAAACATTAGGTTTGCCGAAGTAAACCATGAAGAAAAGTCTAGAAATGCGTCCATTTTTTCCTTTTATCTTATCTAGATGCTGGTTATTACCCTACGTGTACATGCATACAACGGGAGAAAACCCAACTCAATCGGACATGGAATTGATATCCAATTGACCATAGTACAAGAATAAGGACCAAAACATAAATCTACAAATCTATAAGGGTTTACTTATAATTTGCCTTACCAATCTTCAATTAGTCAGGTTACAAGCATACATTCCAAATTTCAACTTAAAGCAATCATCTGAACCCATCCAAATGCATACATAACACTCAGGGACCAAACTATAAATTCCATTATTTCAAAGGACCAATTTCATAATTAAAGTTACCAAACCTCAATCAAACCAATTACATGCATACTAGTGAAATTTCAGGTCAAAACGATCATTCAAACTCTTTTAATTGCATGTATAACACTCAGGGACTAAAACGAGAGAAAATAGAAACCTTAAAACATACTTTTAACTAACTTAACTGCTTCCCGTATCGATATGTGGGTAAGTGTATCGATACGTCTGAGCTTTTACAAAATTTCAGATTCTAGTAGCTCAAAAACCTTATCGATACACCTCCTCAGTATCGATATGCTATGCTTAAAATCGAAGACCCGTATCAATACGGTCACCCGTGTACCGATGCACTAAGCCTAAAAATGTGCTTATCTGTATCGATACGGTCACCCGTGTACTGATATGCTGTGCCTGACAACGCTTACTTGTATCGATACGAGCACACGCGTATCGATATGCTCTGTCATGTAATGTCAAAATTTGTTGTTTTAACATACATTTATGGATTCCAAACACTTAAACATGCCTCTAACACTCAAGCAACATAATCATAGATCATTTACCATCAACCACCATAGATCAAACACCAAGAAATGATCATCATGCTTCACAGGTAACTATAGGCATGCTTCCCACTACTCAAGCAACCAAAACATAAGCCACGTGTAATCTTCAGCAAACCAAGCTTAACACAAGTCCAAAACAGCAATATAAACTTGCTCAAATAGAGAATTGAACACTCAAACCCTCCCAACAGAATTTAAGCCGCATTGCCTTTATTACTACTTAAAACTCAAACATACTTTGGTAATTCAAGTATTGGAAATTCCATCCTTGCTTGTTAGGCCACTTGCACTCAATCAATCTGCATTGATGATAAAAGAGAGCGTAAGCAATCATTGCTTAGTGAGGAACGCTCAAAACAAAAAATGATAGAGTAGCGCAATCTTGGATTTGGAAGCCTTCAATCAAGTTGTTGCAAGAACTAGGAGCTCTAGACTCAATCAAGGAAGTTTGGGCAGATCTGAAAATTCAAGAGAAAAGAGAAGGGATTTTCTTGAATTTTTCAGATTCAAGGCTGGAAATTTAAAGAAAGAAAGATGAGATGAAGGATTAGATGATAAGAAATAAGAATATAAATAAAAAGATGAGAAAATATTAAGAAGAATATAGGTAAAACAAATCTGAAAATTCCGGTTTTGTTTATGGAATTATGGAAGATGGTGTGAAGGTTGAAGATGAAGATGGCTTGCGAATTGTTGATGTTGTTTTGTCCTCGGCACCCTCTTAGACTCAATTATCTAAGCAAGCAACCTCAAGCGGCTCTAACCCACCCTCCTAGACGCGATTATCTAGGCAAGCAAGAGTGTGAAGATGATCTCCCTCACAAGAACTCTTCGAACTTCTGTTGAAGAAGACTTCGAATGCACAAGTAATCAACACTTGCAAAAACAAACTCACTAAATATTTCATAAATCAAAGAAAATCTATCTTACAATGATGGAGGCTTCATCCTTTTATAGGTGAAGGATAGACAAAGTAATTAACTTCTACTAAAACAAGGAAAACCTAATCCAATTAAAAATAATAATAAAAATAACAGCCTTTAAACTCCTTGTGCTTGTGTGGCAAGGAATAGGGTGATAAGGCAAGTTATAAGCTGATAAGGGCTGGGTGGCTGGTTTCTAAAGTACATAAAACCCTAAAAACATCAATTTAAATGATAATAAATACATTGGGCTAAGTTTAATTCGTTCAAAGCCTTATATTTAAGCTTTTGGGCTGAATTTTACAAAATCCCGTAATAATCCCGTATCCAGTTTTCTGCATGCGCAGTCTTCAGTAAATTGGAGGTATCTTGAGTCCCTAATGTCCGATTGATGCGTTTCAAGATGCGGTGAAAAAGTAACTGAATGAAGGATAATTTGTTAGAAGACAACTTGACTCAGAAATGCCTGGATCCCATCCAAAAACTCGTCGCAAGTTGGCTGACTTTCCAGACTTCACAAACAGATTCAATTTCTTGTCCAAGATGCATCGTTTTTGACCTCCTATGCGTGCACTGTTTTGGCTTTTATTGTTTGCATCGAACAAATTCAGCTTCTTGTCCAATATTAGTAATTTGACCCCTCTCATGCATGTATCATTCCCCCACTCCTCAAAAGGATTCGTCCTCGAATCTAAATTGGCAATGAGAGAACAATAATCAACTTCAATTGAAAAGGCTTCTTTGTTGTATGTGGAGTGATCTAATTGAGCTCCTCTCAATGGTTCAACAAAATCCTGAAAAAATAAGACAGCACTACTCGAACATTTGTAAGGATTAGTCAAAACAAAATCACTCGTCGCATTCTTTTTCTTGTCTTTTTCTTTTAGGCTTTGTGTGACTTTTACCTCGTATGTATTTTCACTCACCAAATTTGGGCCATTAATTTGACTTTTTTCACTCTCGGCCTCTGTACTCTCAGTCTTTTGTATCTCACATCCCATATCCCTCTCACAAAAATTATCATCAATGTACAATTTCTGTAGAGGAGAAAGTGTTTCTAACAGAATGATAGGACAAGAATCAAATGAAGGGTTAAAATTACACTTACTTTCTTTGTGGGGAGGTGATGAGAGTATAGCAAGTGGACCTACTACTTCACATGAGGGATTAGAAGCATTGTCATCTCGTCTAATGTATTCATTATCACTATCCTCTTGTTCGAGTGTTTGTGTGTTTTCCGACAACATGGGGATTTTTGTCTTGGTTTTGTCCAGTGACTTGGATGTTTCAATTTTCTGCTTTGGTCTACTTGAGTCGAGCAAAGGCTTAGAAGAATTAGAATGAGATAAAGGTTGAGTGGTACCTCTATCATAGTGATAATTCTTCTATTGATATCGTTGTCGATCTTTGATGCGTTTTTCGATTATTGTGGCGAATTGGAATGCCTCTTGAAGGGTGTAGTAGGTTTTGAGTTCAAGTACCTAAGAATGTTGTCATTGAGTCCGATAACAAACCTAGTCATTGTATCCTCTTCATCCTCTTGTATGTCAGCTTTTTGCATCAATGATTCCATTTCTTTGAGATATTCATCAACAGTTCTGTAGTATTGTCGGATCCTTTGTAACTTTTGTTTGATCTCTCGTTGATATAATGGGATAACAAATCGTTCTCGCATGACTTTTTTAAGTTCTCCCCATGAGGTTATCTTGGCTTCTCTATTGAGACGCTGATTGCGGACCAATTGGGACCACAAAATGGATGCATATTCAGTGAATTTGAGTCAACAGTGGAACTTGATCCTCTTCGGGACATTGATAATGCTCGAATAGAAGATCAACTCGATTTTCCCAGTCACAATAAGCATCAGGGTCATACCTTCCTTGAAAAGGCGGTACGATGATCTTTAGCTTGGCTAAGGTGTTTGTTGCTCGTCTCGGTTCTATGTGATGATTGTGCCTATGTAAGGGGTTTTGGCGTCTATTCTGAATGGGAACAAGATTTGGACACTTAGGCTCCTCAGTATCGCTTGCGATAGCAGTGGTTTCTAATCTCCCAATGGTTTGAGTGATTGCGGTCACGACTGTATCAGTGTGCTCAAGCTTGGTTGCCAATGAGGTTACAGTCCGTTCAAGTTTATTGAGAGTATCCAAAACTTTTTGAAGAGTCACCTCATGTGGTTCTTTGTCGTTACTCGTTTCTAACATCCTGAAACACTCAGATTTAAAAGGTAAAAAGCAAAAGAAAACTAGAAATCTCACTAAACACTCCAAGAATAAATATTTAGCGAGGCAAGTAAACCGATCTCGTGCTCTTTAAAGACCTTCCTGCCACAAGTCAACAAGTTACAATCGGAGTTTAATCCTAACAATGAGTCCTAATTGTACTAGGAGTCCAATAAAAAGGCTTGACACCAATTGAATATAGTTGCAAGAAAGAAGGATTGTAATGCAACTTTGTTGTCCTACTCACACCAGAAAAGAGAAGGTATTAAATTGCGTAATAGAAGAAAGAAAAAGCAAAACAAAGGAACTTAAGAAACTAAGAGTTGAAAAAAATAGTAGAGAAAGATGATAACCCCAAAACCCAGAAACAACTTGAAGGAAGAAATCCAATGTTGAATCCACTTCAATGTGATGCTTGTAGTGGTTGATGATGGTGATCTTGATGATTCTTGATGGTGGTTGGTGGCTAGGTATGAGCTTTCTCACTTTTCTTTCTTTTCGTTTTTTTAATTTTTAATTTATTTTCTTTTTACAAGGTAAATAAACTGAAAATAACGAAAATTGAAGAAAAAATAATGAAAATAGGGTTAAAGTAGGGGAAAACCCTAATTTGGCTGAAAATTTATCCACTTCGTTCGAGGTGTTCCTGAACTCCAAAAATTTTGAAATTTTTTTTGGTGACTCCACCAATGGTGTAGATCTGATCTGGAAAGTTTCAGCTCAAAATTCACTCGTTTGGTTTTTGACGAATTTTCCCTAATTTTCGAGTTTTTTTCCCAAAAACGCCAAAATTCTTGCCAAGAATCGCCCCAAATCTGATACCAAATGATAGAGTAGCGCAATCTTGGATTTGGAAGCCTTCAATCAAGTTGTTGCAAGAACTAGGAGCTCTAGACTCAATCAAGGAAGTTTGGACAGATCTGAAAATTCAAGAGAAAAAGAGAAGGGATTTTCATGAATTTTTCAGATTCAAGGCTGGAAATTTAAAGAAAGAAAGACGAGATGAAGGATTAGATGATAATAAATAAGAATATAAATAAAAAGATGAGAAAATATTAAGAAGAAGATAGGTAAAACAAATCTGAAAATTCCAGTTTTGTTTATGGAATTATGGAAGATGGTGTGAAGGTTGAAGATGAAGATGGCTTGCGAATTGTTGATGTTGTTTTGTCCTCGGCACCCTCTTAGACTCAATTATCTAAGCAAGCAACCTCAAGCGGCTCTAACCCACCCTCCTAGACACGATTATCTAGGCAAGCAAGAGTGTGAAGATGATCTCCCTCACAAGAACTCGTCGAACTTATGTTGAAGAAGACTTCGAAGGCACAAGTAATCAGCACTTGCAAAAACAAACTCACTAAATATTTCATAAATCAAAGAAAATCTATCTTACAATGATGGAGGCTTCATCCTTTTATAGGTGAAGGATAAACAAAGTAATTTAACTTCTACTAAAACAAGGAAAACCTAATCCAATTAAAAATAATAAAAAAATAACAGCCTTTAAACTCCCTGTGCTTGTGTGGCAAGGAATAGGGTGATAAGGCAAGTTTTAAGCTGATAAGGGCTGGGTGGCTGGTTTCTAAAGTATATAAAACCCTAAAAACATCAATTTAAATGATAATAAATACTTTGGGCTAAGTTTAATTCGTTCAAAGCCTTATATTTAAGCTTTTGGGCTGAATTTTACAAAATCCCGTAATAATCCCGTATCCAGTTTTCTGCATGCGCAGTCTTCAGTAAATTGGACGTATCTTGAGTTCCTAATGTCCGATTGATGCGTTTCAAGATGAGGTGGAAAGGTAACTGAATGAAGGACAATTTGTTAGAAGACAACTTGACTCTGAAATGCCTGGATCCCATCCAAAAACTCGTCGCAAGTTGGCTGACTTTCCAGACTTTACAAACTGATTCAATTTCTTGTCCAAGATGCATCGTTTTTGACCTCCTATGCGTGCACTGTTTTGGCTTTTATTGTTTGCATCGAACAAATTCAGCTTCTTGTCAAATATTAGTAATTTGACCCCGCTCATGCATGTATCAAAAAACTTCATCCAATGCAATTTTAGACTATTTCAAAACCATCATGCCATTCTTTCAAATTATGCACTTACACCTTACAAAATCAACATATTAAACCATATGCAACATGTATCATGGATTCCTCAGCATAATCCCATATGCAATTCCCTCTACTTAAGCCTTCCCATGCAAAACATCCCATATGCAAAGCTTAAGGAGTAAAACATGTGCTAAACACACAATTCAAACCAATCCATCAACATGATACATTTAAAACACTATATTGGCTTACAAGTGACATATCTCAATTTACATCCTTTCCATAAAATCATCGTTAACTTTGGTAACATCAGATACACGAATTTCCCAAGAGATCTCGCAATCTCTTGCAGCTCAATGGCATGGAGTCGTGCAACACATACACCACCTCTACACTACCAAGGCTAATCCTCCAACTTGGAGAGACACATTCGACGCATCAACCTCTACAGCTCTTGGCTGGAGTAAATGGCATCTAAATGTCACCTCAACAACATCGGGGTTCACATGGTCGGAGTAAGTACCTCTCGTACCACCTCTACAACCACGAGCGACTTATTATAGTGCACTTCAAACCCTATGGCCAGCCATTTATATCTGATAAAATTTCCATAACATTTTTAATTCATCACCTGCCAAATATAATCCACTTTTATAACATACCTCACTGTTTTCATATGCATTATTCAAATCATTTCATTTTGCATTAAACTATGCATAAGCCATGTTCATAAACATTCTTTAAAATCATACATTACTTTCCAAATGCATCTATCATCATTTCATATCAATTCTCAGCATTAAACCATGCTCATTTCATGCATAAAATAGGAGGTAAACAACCAATTAACAAGTGCATTCATAAATCATTTGCCAACTGAAATTGAGAGAGAAATCCACTTTACTTACTTTCGAGCCTTAGACCAGCGTATCAACCCTAGTCTATACTCTCATTAAACCTTTTCAAATCTTTGAAAAGCCATTCTTATCCGTTTCACTCACCGACAAAGCAACGCCTCCTTTGTCGATGTCAAAATAAGCCTTCGGCTACTCCTCAACACCAAGATTCACTTTCAGATTATCTTCCCATGTTTCAAACACATCACAACAGATGACCCTATGCATTACAATGCATCCAAATCTACAGCAACCAACAATTAACATTTATCCAACTATAATCCTTCACAACACTCTATCTTAACAACCAAAAACATAATCGATTCACCAAAAACCTCAACCCAGCCCACAACTACGAATCTCAACCTTCAAATAACATCAATTAACATCTAATCAACAACCTAAAACAACCTTATACCTCCAGCAACCAATAATCAACCACAACATCTCAAAATTTCTTAACCATCAACCTAACAAATTAGAGATTCTCAAGATTTCGGGATTCTATCATCAAAACTCACTTCATTAACATTTTGAACATCAAAATCAAGTTATAAATCAATCCTTAACTCAGAAAAAATAGATCAACTACGAATTTCCTCAATTTCCATCACAAATCGTCAATTAAACCATAAATTCGAGTTTAATTTATCAAAACCCAATACAAATCATATAAAATGGATCAAGAACTTGGGAATTTCAATAAAGAATGTTTCATTAGAGGAGAAGAATGAATCCTTACCTTCATTGCTGATTTCTCCCCTTAATTGCTTTATAATCCATGAAAATTAAGGTAGAAATAATAAGTGTTTGATGTAAAAGCATTAGAAATCAATTGGAAATCAAAAACTCTTTGAAATCCTAATTTTAACTGAAGAAATTGAAGCTTGAAATATGTTTGGCTGGAGAGAATTTGAGAGGAAGAAGTTATAAAGTTAGTTATGTGAAATTCTTTTAAAAAGCTTAATTGTGTTTAATTAATTCTCTCCACAATTTATACTTCTTAAAAACTTAATTAAAAATATTTAATTAAAGGGAGAAATCTTATGAAACCATTTTGGATTATTAGCTCCTTAAAGATTTAAAGTTTTGACCCATTTTCAAAATAGTCACTAAAAACAGTTTTGTAAACTTTACATTTTAGTCACTAACTCAAATATCCCATTTCTGACTTTCATTTTCCAAAATTGTTTTCACCAAAATCATTTATATATTTAATAATGATTTTAGACTATTTTCTATATTTTTATCTCCAATAAAAATATTTAATCCAATTTAAATCTCGAATCTGACTCGAACCTCTAATTTTGATCCACCGGACCGACTAAACCATCCCAAAACTCCTAGGCCCAAAACTGGGGCATTACAATAACGCATCCAAATGAGATTGAAATCAATCTACAACACTGGAAAAATAGATCCAAATCGAAAATCACAAGATTCTTTAATTAAACCTCAACAAAGCTAAAATCCATAATTAATTACTAAAATCCTATTGAAAATCATATATAAAGAGCCAAGAACTTGGGAATTTCAGTAAAAAAACCTTTCATTAGAGGAGAAGAATGAAACTTACCTCCAATGAATGAGTTTCTTAATTGGATGGTTTCTCCTCTTGAAAAGCAAAGAAATTCAATAAGATTTGTGAAAAACAATTTAAGAAATCATTTAGCAAATCAAGAAGTTAAGAAATTTAGATCATTACCTTAAATCTCTGATGGAAAAAGAGTGTTTGGATGAGAGTGTTTTGAGAGAAAATGTGAGAAAAGAAAAGTTACGTCAAAATGTGTTTTAGAAAAATAACTACCTTTTTAACTAAATCCTTTTTAATTATTTTAATTAAAACCATTTTAAAATAATCCTAATTAAGGGAATACTCAGATTAGTCCAAATGGTAAAATAGCTCCTTAAAGATTCTAAGTTTTGACTCTTTACAAAACAGCCACCTTTTAAACAGTTTTCAAAATTTGCATTTTAGTCACTAGTCAGAATGTCACCCTTCCAAAGCTCGTTTTTCAAAATTGCTTTCACCAATATTTTCAATATAATAAAATATAATTTTTAAACATTTTCCATAATTTTATCTTTCAGAAAAATATCTACTCCCGAATTCGACTCAAATCTCTAACCTGGTCCACTGGACCGTCTAACCATCCCCAAAACCGCTAGGCCCAAAACTTGGGCGTTACAGTGCCCAAATAAGAACTTACCACATGTTAATCCCTCCTCCAGTACACAAATCAATAAGCTGGTCGATCCCAACAAACACCAGGATGAAAAAGAAAGGAGAAAGAAGATATGACCGAGAAAAAAATGGGCCTAGATAAAGTCAATTGAGGGGCAATGTCTAAGGGTGAGAGGGAAAAATCCTCTTAGGGTTTGTAAGATGCCCATCTCAACTTTACTGCCTCACCTGATAGAAGGCAATACCTTGCTCCCTTGCCTATGGAGGAGACATTGGATCCATCCCTTTTTAAGTACGATCTGAGTAGTACTAGTGACTTCCACTTGTGGGCACTAGGGCACCCTACTAAAAGATGCTAGATTTTGAAGGAAGAGATAGAGAAGCTGGTTTGTGATGGGAACCTGGCACTTGAAACGATGAAATAGTGGATACAGAAGCAAAGAAAGCTAGTCACATCAGCAGTCGAAAAAGTGAAAGACTAAAAGCCAATGAATCTCTGGCCCCAAGGCAGACTGAGGCCTCATCTTTTGTCTTGTTCATGTTTTAACTAGATGTCAGCTTGATAGGACATCTCTGCATGAAAGTTTTCTTTTGAAGATTAGCATGGAATCAACTCTGCTACCTTTGGCCCAAATGTAGCAGAGATCTTTTTGTAAAAGGGCATATGTCATATTTGATGATTTTCATTCAATGAAAAATACATTTTGCTTAACATACAATGACCTTGAAAGCATGTAAATGTATATCTCTTCTTACCCTCGTAGGTTACTGGATATCAATTGCATGATGTGACAATAATTCTGAGACCAGTCGAATTTTTTATAACGATGAGGTATGATTTTTTCCTAACAGACTCTGGTCGCAAAGCAAGACTACTGCTCCTTTGATGATATTTGATGATAAAAAGCTCCAAATTTTAACCGTAAGAGTTGCTTGAAATTGAAATTCTAAGCGTAATCTCCTGTGCCTTAATGGATTGTAATTAATGGCTAAAAATATACATATATATATAAAGAAGAAAGAAAGAAAGAGAGAAAAAGAAAAGAAAAAAATGAATTGCGAAATAAATAAATCTCGAATCGCTCTGATGAAGCCGTGTGATTGACAAATCTAATAAGGAAGCTTTGCTCCACCTGTTCAAGACCCTGGCGACAGAGGTGAATCTTTGAAGATACGGTTATTATTATTATTATTATTATTATTATTATTATTATAACACAACAACAATCAGAAGCACACGCATACACCCAGAATGATATTCTTAAAATGATATTTTTGCATTCTAATGGTTAAACTAGCCTATCTTTTTGGACGGAGCGAAAAATGAGAATTGAAAAGGAGTAGTCTTCTGTAGCAATGCGATAATCATGAGGATGAACTGAGTCATCTTGGGAGATTTTACAATTTTGAATCGCCACAACATTCAAAGTCTTTATAGACATAAGCTATGCTTTCCGAAAGGTTGAATCTAAGACACTCTTGCACTTGATATCTAGAGATTCTATTCTATTTTGTATTATTATTAAGATTTTGGTTTCAAGGTCCTGTATGTTAATTTAAAGGACACCCTTCATTGGAATAATGATCATCAAATTGACATTTTAAACAAAAGGATTTCCATGTATTGCTTCAGGGATTAGATTCAGAATGTAAAGGTCGTGGATGTGATTGGTCGACCTATCGCAAAGGAGTGACCTATTAGTGACTATGATAAGAGTGATGACATGAATTCATATGTCAGACGGCTTAGGGGATTGAAGCATATTTCAGCCATAGAGTTGATCGATTCAAAGAATTGAGGAATAAACCTTATTAAAAATTTAACTTCAAAATACGAGAACGATTAGGGGCTAAGATTGTTGCTTACCCTAAAGTAAAAAAAGAGAAAAAAAACTTCGAGTAATGGGTCAGAATGGACCAGAATGAGCCCAAGGTCAAGCAGGGCAATACCACGAATGCGTGACTGATCAAGTATGAGGACCTGAAGTTGTTTCCCGTTGAAATGCGACAAGGAAATTGGTTGTAAGAGTGAGCTCAAGGCGTGGGGGCATTTAGCCGGCCCTAGTATTAAGACAGATTTAAGACTCTAAGTGTTGGATCGGAGACAAAATTAGTTAAGCTAGAGATGGAATGGGGTAACGGTACCCTACAAGATAACGGTACCCAGAATGATATTCTTAAAATGATATTTTTGCATTCTAATGGTTAAACTAGCCTATCTTTTTGGACGGAGCGAAAAATGAGAATTGAAAAGGAGTAGTCTTCTGTAGCAATGCGATAATCATGAGGATGAACTGAGTCATCTTGGGAGATTTTACAATTTTGAATCGCCACAACATTCAAAGTCTTTATAGACATAAGCTATGCTTGCCGAAAGGTTGAATCTAAGACACTCTTGCACTTGATATCTAGAGATTCTATTCTATTTTTTATTATTATTAAGATTTTGGTTTCAAGGTCCTGTATGTTAATTTAAAGGACACCCTTCATTGGAATAATGATCATCAAATTGACATTTTAAACAAAAGGATTTCCATGTATTGCTTCAGGGATTAGATTCAGAATGTAAAGGTCGTGGATGTGATTGGTCGACCTATCGCAAAGGAGTGACCTATTAGTGACTATGATAAGAGTGATGACATGAATTCATATGTCAGACGGCTTAGGGGATTGAAGCATATTTCAGCCATAGAGTTTATCGATTCAAAGAATTGAGGAATAAACCTTATTAAAAATTTAACTTCAAAATATGAGAACGATTAGGGGCTAAGATTGTTGCTTACCCTAAAGTAAAAAAAGAGAAAAAAAAACTTCGAGTAATGGGTCAGAATGGACCAGAATGAGCCCAAGGTCAAGCAGGGCAATACCACGAATGCGTGACTGATCAAGTATGAGGACCTGAAGTTGTTTCCCGTTGAAATGCGACAAGGAAATTGGTTGTAAGAGTGAGCTCAAGGCGTGGGGGCATTTAGCCGGCCCTAGTATTAAGACAGATTTAAGACTCTAAGTGTTGGATCGGAGACAAAATTAGTTAAGCTAGAGATGGAATGGGGTAACAGTACCCTACAAGATAACGAGAGTGCATAATAAAAGTATAGGGGACAAAAATGGGTTTCCCAATATTTTTCGGCTGATTCTAGAAGTAAAAATTAAACTCAAAGATAAGTTTGGGGAATTGAGGCATTTTGCTCTCCTTAATGATCAGAATAGCTGAAAACTCCGAGTGTTGGGATCGAAGACGAAGAAAAAGCTAGGCCCAAGATTGAATGAGGCAACGTTTAAGGAGACAATGAAAGTCCCTACATAAAGGTTGAGTAGGGACTAGAAGAAAGATTTGCAAAGGGGGTAGAAACCCCAAAGAAGAAGAAGAGAAGAGTTACTCGTGCAAAGAGAGATAAGAGCACGAGTATTCAGTGGAAGATTGATAAAATGAAGATTGAAGAGCATACTGCCGAGGAAAGAAATCTAAAGAATGACATTTCAGGGGATAATAAAAAGGAAAAGAAGAAGAAAAAAAAGAAAAAGAATAAAGAAAAGAAAGAAAGAAGAAAAGAAAAGAGTTTTACACTGCATGCATCATATAGATAGGGTCATGCTAATTGAAAGGCATTTTGCTTGTGTTTAAACAGATATTTGAAGGTTTCCAAAGATTTTGATCTGCAACTTCATGTTGAAGAAGCATATTTTATTGAAGATTTATACCGGTAGCCATTTTTCGGCATGAATCCAGATTTTAATGAAGATTGGTAGCCATTTTCGGCGTGAATCCAGATTTTAAGTCCTTCGGGCCATCAGTAAGTCCTTCGGGCATGGTGATAAGACCTTCGAGCCATTGGTAAGTCCCTCAAACATGGTGATAAGACCTTTGGGCCACTGGTAAGTCCCTCGGGCATAGTGATAAGACCTTCGGGCCATCAGTAAGTCCTTCGGGCATGATTCTAACCTTATTGTGATGTCAAGACTGTCAAGAATCAGGGCATCATTTTAAGGGATATTGGTAGCCATTTTCGGTGTGAATCCAGATTTTATGTCCTTTGGGCCATCAATAAGTCCTTCGGGCATGGTGATAAGACCTTCGGGCCATCAGTAAGTCCTTCGGGCATGATGCTAACCTTATTGTGATGTCAAGACTGGTAAGAACCGGGGCATCATTTTAAGGGATATTGATAGCCATTTTGGCGCGAATCCAGATTTTAATGAAGATTGTTAGCCATTTTCGGTGTGAATACAGATTTTAAGTCCTTTGGGCCATCAGTAAGACCTTCAGGCATGATGTCAAGCTTTCCTTTTGAATGTCAAGACGAGTACAAATTGGGGCATAGAAGAGATCGATGCTTAAAGATATAGCCGAGGAAGAGTGAAAAGTTCCAGAAGAACCCATGGTTCCAAAGCCAAGGACAGGGAAGTAGGACAAAAATGAGTGCTTTTTGGTCTTTACTTTGTTCTTGTTACACAGGAACAAGCAAATAGGGGCAGCTGTAATCACTCATTTTTGTCCGGGGTATAAATATTATAGTGCTATTAATTAATTATAGTTAATTATTGTATATGTTAGTACGTATGTATTAATGTCTAGGTTCATATGTATGTATTAGTATGGTATATGAATATTTATGTGTTCATTATGTATGTATGAATTGCATGTACATATTATTATTTATAAATTGCATGTATATATATGTGTTGCATAAGTATGTATGTTATATGCGTGAACGTAATATGTAGGTTACATATGTTTGACTGTACGTATGTATGCATGTGTATGCATGTATTATTGTACTATTATTATATATGTATTATATGTATGTATCATTATATATATCATGTGTCTCATGTATTAGTGTGGTAATATATATATGTATGTGTATATATGTTAGTGTGTTTATATATGTGTATTAATATGTTATTAATACTATTATATGTGCATGTTATATATGTATGTGTGTTTAATTATAAGTATTAACTTTTTATTATGATTAATATTAATTGTAATACATAAAAAAAAACAAATACATGTTAAAACCCACATATTATTAAAAGTCCAGTCCAATTACAATAAAAAATCAACAAGATATTACAAGGCCCAACTGGCCATCCCATTTTAATTTTTAATACCCAATAGCCCAATCTAACTAAAAACCCTAATCTAATAAAATCCTAACATCATTTTCTTCTTTTTGCAGCGGCCAAAGGAGTGTCGTTGGATCAGATCTAGATCCAATAGCTGTGATCGAATCCTGAAGACCCCTCGGCTGCCGTATGATGCACGTGTAATCATCCCATGCAACCACGTCAGCTCTCCAGAAGCGATCTAAACCGTTCGATCTTCAAGTAATCCTAGTAATTGGATCAGATCTGATCCAACGGCCAAGAGTGAATCTGACCAAGAGACTATTCACCTTCTCCGCCATGTGTCTGGCCACCCAAGGTTCTCATACCGTCATACAACTCCTCCCTCACCAGCCTCTCATCAACCGGACATGCGCAAGATAGAGAAAAATAGAAAAATCAACCAATCCATCCATAAACAGTAATAACATTAAATGATGGATATTCTTGTAAGCAAAGAGAAAGCAGAACAAAAAGCATGATATATATGTCATGTATTCAACCATTATGTACTCAGACTGAAAGATTCGAATCAAATAAAAAACATAAAAAAGGCTTTCCAGAGAGGTATTTCTCCCCTTTCTTTCTTTGCATGCAAACAAAAAAAATAAAATATAAAGAGATTCGAAGTTTACCCTTGGTTCGGTCCCCTTCCTCGCCGACGATAAACCTAGTTGGCGAGCCTTTAAAGGAGGATGGTTTCTTTTTGGATCGGAATCATAAAAGGGGGTTTCATTTTTTTAAAAGGGTTTCATTTTTTCTACATCTACGGTAAAAAAGGTTCTTTTCCTAAAATCTAAGACCAGATCTAGGTTTAGTTTGTTTTGGGGGTGGTTTTAGGTCTTGCCTGCGTCAACTAGCGGCGAAGGGAACGGTGGGGGTGGCTGCCGGATTCTGGGTTTATACCCAGAGCAAATGAAACTCAAGGACTTTATGTTTTTCAGTTGAGAAAAAATAAAGGGGAGGGTTGGTTTATTTTAGGAGTGAAATGCTAAAATGGATAAAAGGGTAAGAATGTGTCTGATGAGGTCCTTATATAGACGTCTTTTGTTTTTAAAATGGTCTAATCCCATTTTAACCCCTCCGTCCAAAATTATTTTCATGGTAAGGGTTTTTGTCTTTCTAAATCACTCTTTCAGTCCTTGAAACTTTTATTTTCTTTTCAATCTCATCCCTATATCAGATAAAATTAGTTTTTAAATGGAAAAATTACTCATCCGGTCCCTCCGCCCCCACTTGGTATTTTCAAAATGTCTCTGCCGCATGGGTAAATTACACGATTAGTCCTCCAAAGTTTTAACCAGTTTACAATTTCATCCTTAAATTATGTTTTATCATTTAAACGGGAGAACTCCAGTTCATTCCCTCTTTTCCTCACTGTTTTGCAAATGGGTCCCTTTCTATCTTTTTTTAAAAACTATTTTTATGGATTAATTATCTTTTGGCCCCTATTCTTTTAATTTCGGTATTTAATTTACTTTTTTTCTTAATTATTTATATTTAGTGTTTTATCATGTTTTTTTATATTCGTGTTTGCATTATATTCGATACATGTTATTTGTTATTTGTTTAATATATTATTGTTTTTACATTTATTTAGTTGTTCATTGTTGTTGTTTATTTTTGTACATTTGTATTTTTGTATATATGTATAGTATGTACTACGTTGCTATTTATGTATGTATATGTACATATTATATGTGCATATTAATTAATGTTTTATATTATGTTATATATATTATATTATTTAATCATATATATGTGTATATTTTGTGTACTAATATTTTTATACTATGTATTACATTATATGTTATATACGTCGTAGTAATTATGTAATTTATGTTGTACGTGTATATCATACTTCTTACTAGTGAATATTATTATGTTATATGATATTGTTCATACATGTATTGTTGGTTCATTTTAATTATTTATATTTACTTTTTATATGTACATATGTGTTTTATTTAATATTTGTTTACTTTTTATTATTTCATGTATTTTAATTTACCATATTTATTTTATCACGTGTAGTTTAGGCCTTTCATCCCGGTCTCCGGGTGTCATCTCCTTTGGTATCGTGGATCGAGGCAAAATTAAAACATGTTTTTTAGGAATTAATTATTAAATTAAATCGATTTTCATTTTTCTTTATAAATACGATACGAATCTATTTGGTACCAATTTTGGGCGTAGCGGGGGTGCTATCCCTTCCCCGTGCGTAATCAACTCCCGAACCTTATTCGAATCTCTGGTTTTGTTTTTGGTGTCCGGTCTACCTAATCCAAGTGACCGGTGGCGACTCTAGTTTTAAAATACAAGTCTTTCTAAAATATCCCACTTTTTAATATTTTCAATGAAAGTGGGAAATTTCCCCAAACACGATTATTTTTAATTTTTCGTAGCGGCCTTTCGACGCCTAGGAAAAAAATAGTCGCTACAGATTACTCACTGTATTATGCATGCTTTAGAAATGATTTATGATGCAAATGATCATAGATGATGATTTTTGATAATGGCATATGGTTTATGAAATTATTTTGAGAATATTAAAATACATGGTTAATTGTATTTGTGTTGGATTGATTTGATGCATATGTAAAACAGTGAGACAATGTTGGTTTATTGAATATATTGCCAAGTGATTGTGTTTAAAATGTTATCAGATATAGTTGGCATGCCATAGGGTTTAGAGTTCACTATAAAAAGTTGCCTCATGTGTGTCGAGGGGTGTAAGTGTTCGTAATCTCCACCATGAGAACCGCAGCGGTTGAGGTGGGTAAATGTTTCGTTTTCTCCCACTGGTGGATTTATACATCCAAACCGTAGAGGTGGGTAAATGTTTCGTTACTTCGGTTTGAACCGTTGAGGTGGGCAAGTGTGTCATTGCTCTGGTTGAGGTATGTATGTGAAATGGTTGTGTGAAACACTTGAGAAATCCGTGTATCCGATGTATTTTATGAAATGAAAGGGTGCTAGTTTTGAGTCACTTGAAAGCCAATATATGGGATAACGTATCATGAGAAATGGATTATGTTTGTATAATGTGATTTGTACATGTCGTACCCTTTAAGCTTGTTATAAAGGTGTTGTGTTGTAAAGCTTAAATTGAGGTAGAGATTGAATCCATGATACATGTGTAGAAAATGATTTAAATGTGCATAATTGAGATGTTTTGCCATGAGACAATTACATGTGGTTTGAATTAAATGGTTTTAAATGAATTGATGAGTGTTCTTTTCCTAAAATCTAAGACCAGATCTAGGTTTAGTTTGTTTTGGGGTGGTTTTAGGTCTTGCTCAAATCAACTAGCGGCGAAGGGAACGGTGGGGGTGGCTGCCGGATTCTGGGTTTATACCCAGAGCAAATGAAACTCAAGGACTTTATGTTTTTCAGTTGAGAAAAAATAAAGGGGAGGGTTGGTTTATTTTAGGAGTGAAATGCTAAAATGGATAAAAGGGTAAGAATGTGTCTGATGAGGTCCTTATATAGACGTCTTTTGTTTTTAAAATGGTCTAATCCCATTTTAACCCCTCCGTCCAAAATTATTTTCATGGTAAGGGTTTTTGTCTTTCTAAATCATTCTTTCAGTCCTTGAAACTTTTATTTTCTTTTCAATCTCATCCCTATATCAGATAAAATTAGTTTTTAAATGGAAAAATTACTCATCCGGTCCCTCCGCCCCCACTTGGTATTTTCAAAATGTCTCTGCCGCATGGGTAAATTACACGATTAGTCCTCCAAAGTTTTAACCAGTTTACAATTTCATCCTTAAATTATGTTTTATCATTTAAACGGAGAACTCCAGATTCATTCCCTCTTTTCCTCACTTGTTTTGCAAATGGGTCCCTTTCTATCTTTTTTTTAAAAACTATTTTTATGGATTAATTATCTTTTGGCCCCTATTCTTTTAATTTCGTATTTAATTTACTTTTTTCTTAATTATTTATATTTAGTGTTTTATCATGTTTTTTTATATTCGTGTTTGCATTATATTCGATACATGTTATTTGTTATTTGTTTAATATATTATTGTTTTTACATTTATTTAGTTGTTCATTGTTGTTGTTTATTTTTGTACATTTGTATTTTTGTATATATGTATAGTATGTACTACGTTGCTATTTATGTATGTATATGTACATATTATATGTGCATATTAATTAATGTTTTATATTATGTTATATATATTATATTATTTAATCATATATATGTGTATATTTTGTGTACTAATATTTTTATACTATGTATTACATTATATGTTATATACGTCGTAGTAATTATGTAATTTATGTTGTACGTGTATATCATACTTCTTACTAGTGAATATTATTATGTTATATGATATTGTTCATACATGTATTGTTGGTTCATTTTAATTATTTATATTTACTTTTTATATGTACATATGTGTTTTATTTAATATTTGTTTACTTTTTATTATTTCATGTATTTTAATTTACCATATTTATTTTATCACGTGTAGTTTAGGCCTTTCATCCCGGTCTCCGGGTGTCATCTCCTTTGGTATCGTGGATCGAGGCAAAATTAAAACATGTTTTTTAGGAATTAATTATTAAATTAAATCGATTTTCATTTTTCTTTATAAATACGATACGAATCTATTTGGTACCAATTTTGGGCGTAGCGGGGGTGCTATCCCTTCCCCGTGCGTAATCAACTCCCGAACCTTATTCGAATCTCTGGTTTTGTTTTTGGTGTCCGGTCTACCTAATCCAAGTGACCGGTGGCGACTCTAGTTTTAAAATACAAGTCTTTCTAAAATATCCCACTTTTTAATATTTTCAATGAAAGTGGGAAATTTCCCCAAACACGATTATTTTTAATTTTTCGTAGCGGCCTTTCGACGCCTAGGAAAAAAAATAGTCGCTTCTGATTACTCACTTTGTATTATGCATGCTTTAGAAATGATTTATGATGCAAATGATCATAGATGATGATTTTTGATAATGGCATATGGTTTATGAAATTATTTTGAGAATATTAAAATACATGGTTAATTGTATTTGTGTTGGATTGATTTGATGCATATGTAAAACAGTGAGACAATGTTGGTTTATTGAATATATTGCCAAGTGATTGTGTTTAAAATGTTATCAGATATAGTTGGCATGCCATAGGGTTTAGAGTTCACTATAAAAAGTTGCCTCATGTGTGTCGAGGGGTGTAAGTGTTCGTAATCTCCACCATGAGAACCGCAGCGGTTGAGGTGGGTAAATGTTTCGCTTTCTCCCACCGGTGGATTTATACATCCAAACCGTAGAGGTGGGTAAATGTTTCGTTACTTCGGTTTGAACCGTTGAGGTGGGCAAGTGTGTCATTGCTCTGGTTGAGGTATGTATGTGAAATGGTTGTGTGAAACACTTGAGAAATCCGTGTATCCGATGTATTTTATGAAATGAAAGGGTGCTAGTTTTGAGTCACTTGAAAGCCAATATATGGGATAACGTATCATGAGAAATGGATTATGTTTGTATAATGTGATTTGTACATGTCGTACCCTTTAAGCTTGTTATAAAGGTGTTGTGTTGTAAAGCTTAAATTGAGGTAGAGATTGAATCCATGATACATGTGTAGAAAATGATTTAAATGTGCATAATTGAGATGTTTTGCCATGAGACAATTACATGTGGTTTGAATTAAATGGTTTTAAATGAATTGATGAGTGTTCTTTTCCTAAAATCTAAGACCAGATCTAGGTTTAGTTTGTTTTGGGGGTGGTTTTAGGTCTTGCCTGCGTCAACTAGCGGCGAAGGGAACGGTGGGGGTGGCTGCCGGATTCTGGGTTTATACCCAGAGCAAATGAAACTCAAGGACTTTATGTTTTTCAGTTGAGAAAAAATAAAGGGGAGGGTTGGTTTATTTTAGGAGTGAAATGCTAAAATGGATAAAAGGGTAAGAATGTGTCTGATGAGGTCCTTATATAGACGTCTTTTGTTTTTAAAATGGTCTAATCCCATTTTAACCCCTCCGTCCAAAATTATTTTCATGGTAAGGGTTTTTGTCTTTCTAAATCATTCTTTCAGTCCTTGAAACTTTTATTTTCTTTTCAATCTCATCCCTATATCAGATAAAATTAGTTTTTAAATGGAAAAATTACTCATCCGGTCCCTCCGCCCCCACTTGGTATTTTCAAAATGTCTCTGCCGCATGGGTAAATTACACGATTAGTCCTCCAAAGTTTTAACCAGTTTACAATTTCATCCTTAAATTATGTTTTATCATTTAAACGGGAGAACTCCAGTTCATTCCCTCTTTTCCTCACTGTTTTGCAAATGGGTCCCTTTCTATCTTTTTTTTAAAAACTATTTTTATGGATTAATTATCTTTTGCCCCTATTCTTTTAATTTCGGTATTTAATTTACTTTTTTTCTTAATTATTTATATTTAGTGTTTTATCATGTTTTTTTATATTCGTGTTTGCATTATATTCGATACATGTTATTTGTTATTTGTTTAATATATTATTGTTTTTACATTTATTTAGTTGTTCATTGTTGTTGTTTATTTTTGTACATTTGTATTTTTGTATATATGTATAGTATGTACTACGTTGCTATTTATGTATGTATATGTACATATTATATGTGCATATTAATTAATGTTTTATATTATGTTATATATATTATATTATTTAATCATATATATGTGTATATTTTGTGTACTAATATTTTTATACTATGTATTACATTATATGTTATATACGTCGTAGTAATTATGTAATTTATGTTGTACGTGTATATCATACTTCTTACTAGTGAATATTATTATGTTATATGATATTGTTCATACATGTATTGTTGGTTCATTTTAATTATTTATATTTACTTTTTATATGTACATATGTGTTTTATTTAATATTTGTTTACTTTTTATTATTTCATGTATTTTAATTTACCATATTTATTTTATCACGTGTAGTTTAGGCCTTTCATCCCGGTCTCCGGGTGTCATCTCCTTTGGTATCGTGGATCGAGGCAAAATTAAAACATGTTTTTTAGGAATTAATTATTAAATTAAATCGATTTTCATTTTTCTTTATAAATACGATACGAATCTATTTGGTACCAATTTTGGGCGTAGCGGGGGTGCTATCCTTCCCGTGTAAATCAACTCCCGAACCTTATTCAATCTCTGGTTTTGTTTTTGGTGTCCGTCTACCTAATCCAAGTGACCGTGGCGACTCTAGTTTTAAAATACAAGTCTTTCTAAAATATCCCACTTTTTAATATTTTCAATGAAAGTGGGAAATTTCCCCCAAACACGATTATTTTTAATTTTTCGTAGCGGCCTTTCGACGCCTAGGAAAAAAATAGTCGCTACAGATTACTCACTGTATTATGCATGCTTTAGAAATGATTTATGATGCAAATGATCATAGATGATGATTTTTGATAATGGCATATGGTTTATGAAATTATTTTGAGAATATTAAAATACATGGTTAATTGTATTTGTGTTGGATTGATTTGATGCATATGTAAAACAGTGAGACAATGTTGGTTTATTGAATATATTGCCAAGTGATTGTGTTTAAAATGTTATCAGATATAGTTGGCATGCCATAGGGTTTAGAGTTCACTATAAAAAGTTGCCTCATGTGTGTCGAGGGGTGTAAGTGTTCGTAATCTCCACCATGAGAACCGCAGCGGTTGAGGTGGGTAAATGTTTCGTTTTCTCCCACTGTGGATTTATACATCCAAACCGTAGAGGTGGGTAAATGTTTCGTTACTTCGGTTTGAACCGTTGAGGTGGGCAAGTGTGTCATTGCTCTGGTTGAGGTATGTATGTGAAATGGTTGTGTGAAACACTTGAGAAATCCGTGTATCCGATGTATTTTATGAAATGAAAGGGTGCTAGTTTTGAGTCACTTGAAAGCCAATATATGGGATAACGTATCATGAGAAATGGATTATGTTTGTATAATGTGATTTGTACATGTCGTACCCTTTAAGCTTGTTATAAAGGTGTTGTGTTGTAAAGCTTAAATTGAGGTAGAGATTGAATCCATGATACATGTGTAGAAAATGATTTAAATGTGCATAATTGAGATGTTTTGCCATGAGACAATTACATGTGGTTTGAATTAAATGGTTTTAAATGAATTGATGAGTGTTCTTGCGATTCCCTCACTAAGCTTATAGCTTATGCTCTTTTTTCCTCATTAATGTAGAGAATTAGTTTTTTTGGGACAACACGTGAGTAAGGAAGGATCCAAGGATTTGATACATTCAAAAGTATGGTTTCATAAGTACTAAGTAGTAATAAGAAGGCATGCGAACGAGTTGTTTTGGGAGATGTATTTTGATTACTCCCTATTTGTTTAAGTTTGGATTAATGTTTTAGACTTGTATGAAGCTTTATACTTGATTTGAGGGGTTGGGAGACTTTAAATATGCTTGGGTAGAAATCATGCTCTTAGGTGAATGTGTGATTATGCAATGCTTAGTATGATCTCTTGCCATGCATGCTTGAAGATTGAATGTTTCTGATGCCATATGATGTATAGAAGTTGAATGGACGGTGTTAGATTGAGCTAAAGTGTCATATGTTGGACCTAGAGGTCATTACAAGTCTCACCGTGCACTACACACCTCGGGGTTTTCGGTATCAGAGATCTACTTGGCGCAAACTATCTAAAATAGCAACAACATCCTTATATCTCCAACATTTATTAAACCACCACAACACCCCAAAAACTCACAATTAACAACCTAGGAAATTAGAGATTCACATAGTTTCGGGATTCCAATGTTAAAGCCCACTTATTAACATTAATAAACATCAAAATCATGATTAAAATCAATCAAGAACTCAGTAAAGAAATGAGTCTATTCGAAAATCCACCAATTTAACCAATTAAACCTTAATTTAGCAAATCTTCCATAATTAAATCATCAAATCAAGTTAGAAAACATAAGTAAAGGATCCATAACTTGGGAATTTCAATAAAGAGCCTTGTATTAGAGGAGAAGAACGAACCTCACCTCAAATGGCTGCTTTTCCCCTTAATTGGATGATTTTACATAACAAAACAATAAGAAACCAATTATATTTTGTTAGGAAATCATTGTAATTCCATTTAAATCAAAGGATTTATTTAAATAAGATTTACCTAAGAATTTTGAAGAGAAAAATAGTGTTTGGCTGGAGAGAATGGAGAGAAAATCCTTTTTATATTATTTTAAAATCATTTAAAATAGCCAATTAAGGGGAAAAGTCTGATATTAGACTTTGGGTAAACAACTCCTTAAAGATTCAAAATTTTGACCCTTGTACAAAATAGTCGCTAAAAACAGTTTTGAAACATTACATTTTTGTCACTAACCAAAATGTCCAATTTTGAGACCCCTTTTTGTAAAATTGATTTTAACAAAACCATTTCCATATTGAATAATTATTTTAGATTATTTTTCCATATTTTAATCTCATCTAAAAAATATTCAGTCCAAATTAAATCCCGGAAACTGACTCGAATCCTCTAATCCAATCCGTCGGACCGTCTAAACTTCCTAGAAAACTCCTAAGCCCAAAATTGGGGCATTACACAACCAAACTATCCATTTTACTCTAAAATCCTCATGAATCATTCCTTTTGAGTTCCTAATTGATTCCTTTGATTTCTACACCAAATCCTATTTGTTTTCTTGGAGTTTCCATTCAAATCTTGCCAATTAAGGGAGAAATCAGCAATTAGAGGTGATTTTTGTTTCTCTCCTCTAATTAAAGATTCTTTATTGAAATTCTCAAGTTCTTGATAATTTACAACTAATTTTTGTTATTTGTTTATGATTAAATCATGATTTTAAGGCTTTAATTGAGTTTTGGTGAGAAAATTGGACCTGGTTTTGTGTTGATTCTAATTGATTTAGATCATTTATAAGATATGTTTTCATGTTATGAAAAAAGGAATCAGAAAGCTAAGTGAATTGCTAAATTTCCAAGTTGTTAATAGTTAGATTTGAGGTGATCTTGGTGTTGAGAGGTTGCGGGAGATATAAGGTTGATATATTGTTGTTTTTGGATGTTAATTGATGATGTTAAGATGTTAAAATCGTTAGGTTATGGCTGGGCTTTGTTTAGGTTGAGTTTGGTGATGTTTTTGGTTGTTTTAAATGAGTGTTTGATGGTTTTTAGTGTGGTGAAGTTCAAAAGAATTGTTGCTCGAATTAGATATGTATGGAAATGCATTAATCCTCTGTTTTTGTGTGGGTAAAATAGGGGTGATGGATCCTTTAGCATTTGGAGAGGTTGTGGAGACTTTAGAAGCCTAATTTTCACAACGGCAAGTGGAGCTGATAGAGTAGCGCAATCTTGGATTTGGAAGCCTTCAATCAAGTTGTTGCAAGAACTAGGAGCTCTAGACTCAATCAAGCAAGTTTGGGCAGATCTGAAAATTCAAGAGAAAAGAGAAGGGATTTTCTTGAATTTTTCAGATTCAAGGCTGGAAATTTAAAGAAAAAAAGACGAGGTGAAGGATTAGATGATAAGAAATAAGAATATAAATAAAAAGATGAGAAAAGATTAAGAAGAAGATAGGTAAAACAAATCTGAAAATTCCAGTTTTTGTTTATGGAATTATGGAAGATGGTGTGAAGGTTGAAGATGAAGATGGCTTGCGAATTGTTGATGTTGTTTTGTCCTCGCACCCTCTTAGACTCAATTATCTAAGCAAGCAACCTCAAGCGGCTCTAACCCACCCTCCTAGATGCAATTACCTAGGCAAGCAAGAGTGTGAAGATGATCTCCCTCACAATAACTCGATGATCTTATGTTGAAGATGGCTTCTAGACAAGTTTACGAACACTTGCAAACTCAAAGAATACTAAAATCTCCAAAGATAACTTTTTATTAATCAATGAAATCTTAATTACAATGTGGGTGAAGCCTCCTTTATATAGGCCATGGAGAAGTTCTAATCCTACTAAACTTAGGAATTAAATACAATAAATAAATGCTAAAATCTAATCTCCTAATTAGATAAGTAACTTCTAATAATAAATAAATGCTAAAAATAAAATCCTAATTAAATAAATCTGATCCTAATAGATATTGCAGAATCCTATATCGATTTAAATTACAAATAATCAAATAAAATCTTAAAAATTCGTAATTATCCAAAAATCCCGTATTAATCCCGTATAGGAATTTCTGCATGCGCTGTCTTCACTAAAATAGACATATCTTGAGTTCCAGATGTCCGATTGAGGCGTTTCAAAATGCGTTGGAAAGGTAATTGACAGACGGACAAGTTTTAAGAAGACATGTCAACCCATAAATGCCTGGATCCCATCCAAAAATGCATCTTAAGTTGACTGACGTTTCTGACTTGCAAAGCAGTTTCAAATTCTTTTCCAATATGATTATTTTGACCCCTCTCATGCTCAGTATCATTCCCCACTCCTCAAAAATTCGCCCCCTCGAATCTAGACCAGTAAATGGAGGAAGTTCATCAAAGTACCATGGAAGAGAAGATGTCTTGAAGGATCCTTTTGCAGTCACTTTTGCAATGTAATTTACAAGTTCCTTCTCATTGGGATCATCATGATTGTTCTTTTGGTCGCAAAGCAACTCATTCTCATATTCAAAATTGTTATTAATGCTAAAAGAGGAATAAGCATAAATAGAATTATGAAAACATTCAATGATACCTTTTGATTGTAAGGTACCTTGGTCGGTGCTTGTATCCAATACTGAATGACAATTTTGAAGATGAGAATGAGTTGCTTTGCGACCAAAAGAACAATCATGATGATCCCAATGAGAAGGAACTTGTAAATTACATTGCAAAAAGTGACTCTGTAAAAGGATCCTTCAAGACGTCTTCTCTTCCATGGTACTTTAATGAACTTCCTCCATTTACTGGTCTAGATTCGAGGGCGAATCTTTTTGAGGAGTGGGGGTGATATGATCTCGACTATGAGTTTTGAATCATATATGTGAATGCCCGATCGTGATTCTAGTAAGAACTCTGCAGTGCTTTGAATGTATTCTGAAATTACTCAAACAACAAT
>JAGYYJ010001823.1:0-97811 GCA_019671005.1 Hibiscus mutabilis | reverse complement strand
CCTAGACCCAAAAACTCCACCACTTATATAGCATATTTTTTAAAAAACCATGAACCCTGAACCCTAAACTCTAAACCATAAACCCTAGACCCTAAACCCTAGACCTTAGACCCTAAACCTTGAACCTTGAAACCTAAAGCCTAAACCCTAAAGCTTGAACCCTAAACCCTAAACCTTAATCATAAACCTTAAACCCTAAACCTTGAACCCTTAAACCCTGAACCCTAAACCTAGAACCCTAAACTATGATCCCAAAAGCATAAACCCTAAACCTTAAACCCTAAACCATAAACCATGAACCCTAAACCTTGAACCTTAAACCCTGAACCCTTTGAATTTTTATAACCATTCCATCATTTTCTAACTAAATCTAGTCAGAATCTAGCCAAATGTAATGAAATATTCATAAAATAATATTTGATTACTTTTCCATAATTTCTTGAAACTGTTTAAATTTTCAGTTCGATCCGATATACCGACAAAGGGCCATGAGAAACTCTTTCTTGGCCATGAGAACCTTTTCATACCCTTGGTTGGAGCATCCTATAAGCAATCATAAATCCCAACCATCAAGAACTCGGGATAGCCGGCCTCTTAAAAACATAGATGTGGCCAGAACCTAGGTCGTTAAGAAAATTCGAACGTCTTCCATCGTCGATGGCTTTGGTCCTTTGTCCCACGGTCGCCCTCGCCCGCTCTTCTCCTATCTCCAGACCAAACGCGCTAGAAGAACGACGAAGCTTCACGGCGAGAGCAGTCCACGCATTCAATACAGCTAACGAGCAGAATTTCTCAGTAGTTTGAGAACTAGGGATATATTCTGGGGGGATTGAGGTTCGAAAGGGGAAGAAACTAGGAAAAGCCATCGTCTTGTACTAGTGTCCGTTTGTCTCTAGAACCAGCAGGAGAGGACAAAAGACATCATCATCATATTTGGGTGGGATCTGATCTGAGGCGAAGCTTATCCTTAACATAGATACATACATTTGGTGTTCAATCGAACCCAGTAACTGAAGTCTAATCCTTATTTCTTTGCATTCTCGTTTCTCTGTTAAATTCTTTATTTGGTATTTTGTTTATAGACGGCATAATAGTATAGTAGTATCTGTATGTACATTTGTGTTATATATCTTCAGATGTTAGCGTATCAAAACGTTTTCGGGGGAAGACTGAGGCTGAAAGGGAAACCCATCGATGTTCTAAAAGCTAAAGTCGAGGTAGATGCCACTTCCAAAAAGAAGAGGAAGAAGCACAAACACCGTTATGCCTCCCAATCCTAGGGTTGGTTCCACTTTCCCTTTGCTTAATCTATCTTCTTCAGAGTTCATATGCTGTGTTTATCATACAACCCTTTAAGAGTTTGGAGATAGTTGTGGACGCTGACAAAAATCTATGATTAAATCGAATGTTCTCTGTAGACACTCTCAAGTGCAGACTCTAAGCTCTTTATATTAGGAGTTTGGAGTTTAGTTTCGGTTCTTATTGTGCTCTAGAAGTTTTGAGTTTGTTCTGTTTTCCTTCCAAATCAGTTTAACTTCATGCAAACTAGATGTCTCGGTATTATTTCAAATAGGAGAGAGAGCTTACAATGGCCTCTAAAAAAACTCGTCTTTTATTATAAGACATTATGAGTTTTTGATGTTGCATAAAAGGTTAGAATCCGATAAAAAAATTAAATATTATTTAAATAAATTAAATCATCGAAAAACAGAATATAGAGAAACAAATTTAGATCTGTATAGAAAAACGGTAAGAAATGTGTTGAGACCTGCAGCTACGCAGTTTTTTTAAGACAGATTTTGATTACTCTGGAGTGCTCAAGTTCGTCGGTCGTCAATCTCTCAAAATATAACAACAGGATGATCTTAAACAGTAGCACGGGCTGTAGAAATCACGAACTATTCTCTTGACTTTGCCTATCACCGAAAATACTAGAGAGAAGAAAAAGTTTTTGAGTTGTGATTTAAAATTGAAGAATGGCAGGGTATATATAGGGGAGTGGATGAGGAAAATATTGAAATCAAAAATATTATGAATTAATGGTCATTAACCTTTTGACCAATTTAATTCGGAACATATTTGTTAATACCATATTAAAACAGAAAATTTTCGTGAATTGTAACTAATACTTTTTTAATGTTCGAATTTAAAGGAAGTCAGAAAATATCCTTTTAAATTCAAAATATTCAAAAAGATATGTCATTTATAAGAAAAAATTAATTTAAAATGGGGTAAAATATCCGCAAATTCACGAAAAGCCCGACTGGTCCGGCATTCGCATCGCCCATGTGGTGCAAGTGCGCCCCAACCCGAATGGGTTCAATTTGCACTCCTTGCGCGCAAGGCACAGTTTTCATCTAAGTCATTCAGTGACTAGCAAGAGAGTTGGTGTATTTAAACACTTCCCATTCTTGTTATCTCATGTTGGTTGGACAAGGGGTTTTATTTTCCTTACACAATTCACAACTATGTTACTTTGAGCATCAATTTCTCATTTATCACACAATTATTTTGAGCTTATGAGATACCGTTATAAATGTCTCATAGAGTAGAATATGACCCAATAAATTCATTATTCGAATCTCCACCTTTACTCATAGAAAATATAGCTCAAAGTTACCAATTTCTCACATTTTTCCAACATATGATTCATGAAGTGTATCTGCCCTTCATTTTTGCTCATCCGATGTCTTCATTTACGAGTTTCTGATTTATTATTGTGTTCATCTTTTGGAGGTTGACAGGTGAAAACACAAGGTTGTCAACAGATTCCACTAACAACCATGAGGCTGAAAGGGACGGCAGCGAAACTAATGCTTTTGAGGATCACCTTACTCCAGTAGAAAGAAAATCCTACAACAGAAGCGCGAACTTGAGCTCCAAAGACTGGCAAAGATGGCAACCAAATCACACCGTGATCGCATTCAAGAATTTAACCAATATTTGGCTAATCTAACTGAGCATTATGACATTCCTAAAGTGGGCCCTGGTTAATTTGCCTCCTCTTTCCTGTTGATTAATCGAGCCGATGTCAATTTTATTGTTTTCTCTAAGACTGCAATTTATTCTTGAAAATCAACTGTCTAAAACTTAGTACTCAAAAACTTTCTCGGTTTCAATGGCCTTTGCCGTGATTGTGGAATGTTTTAATCTTATCATTTAGATTTTGCATGATTTCATCACCATGGAGGGTGTTCGTTATTGGGATGGCTGACGCATATTTCATCAGTGTCAGACTCAATATTTCACCACCATCTGTTGTGAAAGTCGATGATCAAGGTTGATGTCTGATTAAATGTATTTGTGCTTTGCTCATTCCATTTGCATTGTTAGGTGCACTGTTAAGCATTTATCTCATACGGGGCAATTAAAGTTCTACATTTGATCCATCAGATTAATGTTCTTAATGCCCAAAACATCTACAAAATTTTGTATTAGTATATAAAAAAAATGTAGGAAGTAGAAACTTTAATCGTGTACCTACAAGACGGATCAAATCTTGCATGCACTAGAGTGTACTCGTAGACAAATCCATTAGGAAAAAGCGGGCGCTTGACTCAACAACTTATAGATTGCATGGTTTTCTTCATTTAATTAATGTTTCTCTATGTTTCATAACAATAGCTACTGGCACTGCAACCAAATAATCGGTCTTCCACACCTATCCACGTCTTAAAAATACAAATAAAGAGCCTCTAGAGCCCTTTCCTAGTCTGATCTTCTCATCAATGTACGTGATCTGCAGCTTGACCTCACTTTCGCCACCATACCGGAGGTTCATAGTTCCTACCCTCAGTTCAGGAGGCTCAAAAACAACTTGAATCCATTGATTGTCAAGGGCCTTCAGCTTTCCTGCACAAACCATGATCGAATATGAATCAGCGGGGTGAACATCCATAGTTTCATATCACACAAATCGGCTAGGATATCAGCTAGGCAACATGATTTGCGTTTAAGCATGGACCTGTCGTTGATACAATTTTGTTTATAGTCAGAAAACTAGATGTGGCAACATGAGAATGCCAAGTTTTCGTCGGTGGGAGTCTCTTTGAAATTAGTTTTAGCCATGCTAACTTAGAGAGGTTGATGCCAATTAAAGTTGAACACATCAAAGGTGAAGAGAATGTTGCTATGAATTACAAAATAATGGCTTGGGAATGTAAATACTATCATGTAATGACAATTGGTAAATAATGACCTTTCAAGGAGACTTGTCCATCAACAAACCCAAAAGCAGAGAAGGAGACCTTGTTTCGGACAGAATCAGGAGCTTCAACAGTCTGAACCATTTCCTTGGTCCTGAAGAAGAAGCGCCCAATTGCACTTCTGTAGCCACCTCCTGGTGAGGTAGGATTCGAACAGTAAACTACATCCCAATCTGGAAAGTGAAGACACGAAAAAAACCAAGATTAAAGGTGTTTGAAGTTGGTTTTGGACCAGAAGTTTATGTAAATCTTACCTCCGAAGATTAAAGTGCATTTTACTGGTTCATCAACGCAATATTTTTGCAACTCATTTGCTACTTGAGCGACCTCTTGGTGCTGGTTTTGGGTGAGGGAAACCCCACCATCAGTTTGCGTCACCTAATTCACACTTCAATTCAAAACGAGGAGGGGAAAAGGAAATAGTAAATAAATAATGGAAGAAAAAATGTAGAAAGAAGACCTTGGAGAGAATGGACGCTACTAGATCATCGTGGCGACTGGATATGGAAACGGAACTTGAAGAAACCCTGGAAGTCTGGAATTTGAGCGGAAATGAAGTGTTGTTTAAGGATAGATTCAAGGGTTTTGATCCAAAAAATAAGGGTTTAGGTTGGGTGAAGGAGTAGGATAGAGTGAAAGAACAAGCTGCCATGGACGGATGTTACGAACGACTCCCGGCAGTCAAAGTCGCAGCCACAGGCAGATGATATTTAACCTGACGGAGAAAAGAGAGGAATTGTGGCTGGGTTTCAACCAACAATAGAATGGAAATCCACAAAGGACCCGCCTCCTCGGTTAAGACCTGGAGTACATGTTGCCACCTATGCAGATATTTGAGTCTGTATTATCCATGCTTATCATCACTGTATGCATCAAATTTGGATCTGCATAGGCCACATATTAGGCCCGGCCGGTATATATAAATAAAAGCGCAAAAAACGCATTCTAAACATGTCACGGGTCATATAAAGTAATCAAATTAAAAATATTTTTTATAAGAATTAAATTTAGGCTTAAATAAAAAATAAGTATTTAATTTTAAAAAAAAATAGGTGTTTAAAATTTCATCCGTTAATTTTAGGTACCTAATAGTTAATTACCGTTAAAAAATATGTTAACCAATTGTTATACCCAAATTTTAACCGGACTTAAATAAATAAATAATAATAATAATAAATAAATATAATAAAATCCGATAAACGGTTCAAAAATCCTTTTAAGTGTCCATTTATACATAAAAAGCCCAAATTACATATTGAAGCCCAAAATCCTATTATACTCTTCTTTCCCGCCCAAACTAATCTAGTGACAGCCCGTTTACAACCCATATACAACCCACCAAACAAACACAAATTACAGTCCAAAACCATTTTCCCACCTAAACCTTGCCACGTGGCAAACATCAATTGGCCAAAACCATTTGCCACGGATTGTGGTCTTTCTCATCACTAGCTGGCATCTCAGTGATGTCATCCTCTGACCCTTATAAATATAGAGAGAGAAAAAGTCAGAGTAATCATTAGCAATTAATAAACTATAATTAATAATAATAATAATAATAAGGGAGAGAGAAGGCTTACCTCGGTAGTGGAATCGACGCGCCAGAAGTTGAACTACCGTCGTGAAGTTGAACGGGCGGTCATCGGAAACACGAACGGGCGCTGAGAAAAAGCCATAACCACCACGGTTGACATCGTGGAGGTAACCTCTTCTGTTGATTTAAATTCCTGCAAATCAAAAATGTTAGATTCACGTGTGTGTGTGTGTGTATATATATATATATATATATATATAAGCAAAATAAAAATAATGAGGTGGTCGAAATCTTATCATGGTGGCCGGAGAAGTTTTGAACGGTGGAGTTGAAGAGGGTTAGGGTTTCGGGTAGCCTAGGCTGGGGAAGAAGGGTAGATCATGTCGGATCTGGGTAGATCTAGGGTTTTTCGGTGAAAATGAGTTATTTTTTAGTTTTTTTTAGGTTCGAAGTGCGGCGGTCAGCGGTGGCCGGAAATCGCCTTGCGACGGCCGGGCGAAGTGAGGTGATAGCCGAAGTCATATGGTAGCAAAAAATCGCCATTTGGCGGCCGGCTTTGCCTGCGGCGGCCGAGATTCGAACCCCGGTAACTGGGTAACGGTAGGTTTATAACTGTTTCAATCTGATCCTATAATAATAAATTGAGCCTTTTTGCTTTAATAAGTTTTCAATTTAGTTTATTTGTTTGTTTTATTTAATTAAATGTAATTAATTTAATTGTGTGATGCATATTTTAAAATTAGTATATAGGATATTTTGTTAGATGATTAAATACACTTAGTATTAATTAAATATTATAGCATTTAACCTAGGTTTCTCTAATTAGGATTTAATAATTGAATTAGGCAAGATAATTGTAGTAATTAAATATATTAAATATAAACTTTAAAATCCTAATTTGGATGGTGTTCCATTGTTTACAATGGGGTGTTATCTCAACATGGATTTTAATGAATATATTTAATATATTACACCTAAAAATGAATATTAATTAGTTCTTTAATTGACATTAAATAAGAAAACATTGTAGATAAATTAAATGTATATCGAATAGAATCTTTGAGGTTCAAATCCGGATGGTATTCAATTGTTTACAATGGGGTGTTATCTCAGCCTTGGTCATAAAGGTGTATAATGATATACATTTTCACTTATAATTAAATAATAAATTGTTAGAGCCTTAATTAGGACTAGAACTTTAATTAATTAGTGAAATTAATTAATTAGGAATATGATTAGTTTAAAGGCTTTAAATATATGGAAGGTGTTCATAAAAATGGCATTTTCTCATAAAAGCCATTAAATTAATTAATATTAATAGTTTTAAAAAACTAATTAATTAGAGCCTTTTTAGGATTAAAACTTAAAATTAACAAGACAACAAAATATCATTCATTAAAAACCTTTTATGTTGGAAATTCATTTTTAAATACGAATAGAGGTGCCACCTAACGGGGTACTTTTAATCTCGTATTCGAACAAAATGAATTTCCTTATAAAAGGATATATGTATTCAGAATTTAAATTCAAATAATTATTCAAAATGCCACGTAAAATTAAAGGTACCGATAATGGGTGTTTGTAGGGGGTGCTAATCCTTCCCTACACGTAACTGACTCTCGAACCAATTTTTTAAGACAAAATCTCTGGTTTGTTTTTCGGTGTCCGGTCTACCTCGAAGTGATCGATGGCAACTCCAAAATGTTTTTTAAGATAAATAAAGGAAAATCCGATTTAATATAAAAAAAACCTTAACTTTTCAAGAGTAAATTAAAAATGGCTAAAAACCATAATTTTCTAAAAGATCGATCGTCGGGCTATTTTTCACATTACCGATTTTCAAAAAGTGGTTGCGACAGCTTGGCGGCTCCGCTGGGGAAGTTTAAAAACCGAGAGTCAGGCCTAATTAATTTTATGTGGCATTTTTGCATTTTTGACAGTAATTTGAATTTAATTTTTTCTATAATTATTGGATGAATTTTCTGGAAAAATGCAGGTAGCTTTTTCTTGTGTGATATAAATTGTCATTCATGAATAAGCCTTATACCCGAGCTTTTCACTCTTAAGTGGGAGTGAGGCATGATCTTACATGAGTTATTCAGCTCCGTGATCAGAATTTTGTCTTCCTTCCGGTATACCAACCTTATACCCCGTGAGGTTACGCCTCCGCTATAAAGGGTCGTATACTCTCGAATCGATGTCTTACTAGTCCAGTAACGACAGTTCAGGTACCTAAAGTCTAGATCGAAACCCACATGATGTAATAGAAGCCTACCCCACTAGAGTCAGACAGGGACCTAAGACAAGGTGTTGTTGATTTAAATTTATTTCTCTGGTTATTTTTGTGTGCAAAATAAACTGTTCTCTGGTTAATTTTATACAATATAAATTGTTTTTCCTTGTAATAATTATTTTTGCTTACAGTATTACTTCACCATACTAACACTGTTTTTTTATGTTTTGTTACATTGCATTCATGAGAGGTATTGGTTCGAGAATTAGTTTAGTAGGCAATGGTCATAAGAACTGAAGGGTCCGATAGACAAGTGGGGGACAATATGTCACTAAGGACTGGATTCAAGAAGACTTACTACAAGAACGAAGACAATATCCGTAGAGACCATATGTCATTAATGCAAAATTGTACCAGAAATTTTTGAACATGATGAAGTTTTGCCAGAACCAGTTTAGTTTAAAAACCATAGGATGGGGAATATGAAGAGTTGTTTCCAGTAATATTCGTAGATTAGAGTATTGTTGCTAGACAGTCGAGTAGATTAAGAGTTGTGACCCATTCATGAAGCCCAGTATAATTGTTAGCTTTTGGAAGAATACATGTAACACCAATAATAGAGAAATACGAGGCATTATTACACTGCTCTAGCAGTCAAAGGACAAGGTCTATACAAGGTTCAACAATAGGTTAGGGTTCAAGATACAGTCAGTGGCAGTTACAGAGATAAATAAGACACAGTATTTGAAAAATGGTGATAACCAGAAAGAAGATAGATAATAGATAAATTAAAGGGGCATTCAAGACAAGTAAATTGAAGGGGCATTCAAAGGTTGTTGCTGACAAATAAGAACTCGAGGAAGAACAAAAAAGCTTTGAACTAAGAGGAGATATCCAAGATTCATAAATGATGAAATTTACCGAATGATACCATAATTAGGGAAAATGCTGATAAAAATGATGAGCTGAGAAAAATGTCAGAATCAGGAAACGCAGTACAACATTTTGAAAGATCGGCTCGTAAGTTTCAAAGAGATACCACAATGAAGGAAAAAATATTGAAAATCAAGCCGAGACAATAATTCAGGTAATCCAGGAAAAGAGTTGTGAAATGATTAACTTTAGGAGCCAAGTGCGGGGAGTAGCCTAACATGTACAGATTTTGTTTTATGGGTTCAGGAACTTGCAGCAACATTCTGATATTGGCACCAAGCTAGGGCAAACGTTGACTCAGAAGCTGAACAAGTGATTAACCAAATGAGCTGGAGCTAGTGACATGTTGCCTTTTCTCTGTATTCGACCCTTTTAGTTAGATGGGCATTGTTCTAGTGACTAATTCTTGAAACCGATACCCCATGCATTCATGCATTACATTATTTAAACATTATGTAAGATAAAATATTGCACTTTTGTTGAAAATTTGCATTTTGGCTTAAGATATTACATTTTGTTTTAAAAAATAATAACATTTGCATTAGTTAAATTTATGTTCTGAAAAGCATGGGTAACAGATTTATTAAGGCTGAGCAGTCACAAAGGCTGTTGGGGACCAATTGGATCAAATAAAGAAAAAGGTTGATCAGTCCGAGAACTAGATGGAAACACGAGCTACCACATTGCTTGGAGTTAGATAAGTTGAGAAAGAAAATATTCCAGACAAAATAGCAACATTAATGATCAAGGAAAAAACTTATCTCACATAAAGGTTCAGTCTGAAAGAACTCTGTATGCAATAAAAAGAGATAAGAAAAAAAACAAAAAAAAGTCAAAAAGAAAGAGGAAAAGAAAAAGTCAAAAAAGCAAAAAAAAAGAGAAAGAGTTGGAAATAAAAGCCAAATAAAAGAAGAGGAAGTTCAGACCAATATAGACGGGGGCATTTGTAAAGAATCTAGAAGCTTTGAGTTTGGATCGTGAAGAGAACAGTAGAGTGCTTGACTTAGATGCACTGGTGGATGATGAAAATGTTAAAATGAAGGAAGCTCAATAGACAGGCATAGGAAGACTGAATGAATTCAAATTCTGGAGTTTAGTCAAAATTTTGTCGATCGATGGTTCAACAGCAGTTAGAAGATATAATGATCTCATCAGAGACAAGGGGCAACATAATAGTCTTTCCTAAAGCGATGAATGCTAGGGTCAATTGGAAATTGAAGCTTGATCACAAAGAAATTGATTGCAAGAATGACATAATACAGATGCAAGACAAAGAGACAAAAGATATCAGTCAGAAAAATAAGACAACCATTCTTATCCAATGCTGTATTCAGATTTGTGGCCCTGCTCTATACAAAATCACTCTCAGATAATGGTTCCATGAAAGTTTTTGGTCTCATTAGGGTTGGGTATTTATGTTTCGAAGGTAAAGAGTCTGGTTCAATCAGAGACTACCATTTGCTAAAGTTGTTAAGACAAAAGGGAAATGATGGAAGCTATGACAAACTTTCGTGAATAACTTGTTGCAGTCAGGGGTTTGCTCGATTCAGAGTAATATTTTGGCATTTTTCTTGCAATATTTTATGTACCAAAGAATGTTCCAAGATCAGATGCTCCTATCAGTGGAAGTAAAAATTCAAACTAGATCTCATTCATGTTATTATTGTGATATACATTTCAAATTGCTCGAAGCTTCGCAGTATCATGAGAAATTATTAGAGCCCCATTAATTAAGTTGTTGCAGTATCAAGATTATTATGAGCCATGATTGAGACATTAAAGGTTGCTACATTTTCAAGCTGCAAATTCAAAACTTTCTAAAGTGAAAGATTTTGGGAATTGACACTGAATATCAACTATTAAGATATGTAACTTAAAAAGTAACCCCCTAATTGGGAAAAATGCAATTGGATTGCACAGAAAATAGGTGCTGAAAATGTCAAGTGAAAAGAGAGAAAGAAGTGGATGAATGCAATGATCGGCTTCCTAGAAGAAAAGGTTAATTGACTCATCATGTTTCATGGAAGATTCCTCGAATAAATGCAAATTTTGAATGCCCATTTTAGACTTATTTTACCCATAGTCCGGTGAAGAAGATGACAAGCCCATCTGCTTAAAGTTATGATCATGATAATATTTACAAGTTTCACATAGGGTATCGGAATGTACTACCAAGAAGTGTAGGCCCTTAATGGAGAAAATCAAGAAGTTGTTTAGTCAGAGATCCAAAATGAATGCTTCTAAGATTGCCTGGAGTTTGAAGTTTGTCTCATTCATGCCCATGCATCAAGGGGATATAGCTTGCAAGATTTATCTCTGAAGTAGTATATGAAGTCAACTCAGTTACTTCATGCCCAAAGAGTCTCTTGAATTGTTTCAGAGATTATTTCAAAATGTAAGGCTATAGTTGCAAATGTTCGACCATACAAGGAAAGAATATGACTGAGTATGGGGCAATCATCTTTAGTTGGTATTTCTTTATTCATAAAATCGTTTATTAGAGGTCACGATGATGGTAATGAAATGCATATATCAGCCAGTTCAGGTACTTAGCAAGTTTTGCCATGAATTTTTGGTGGTTCTGTAAAATTAAAGATGAAATTGATGAAAGTTTAAGAACTTAAAATGTTCAGTGACTTGGGCCATTTGTTCACCCTATGTAATAAAGGTGGGGTAAACTTAATATGGCAAGAGACCGGCGGGGCAACATTGAGGAATTTGATCACTGGAGAATAAAAAACTGTTCAAGAAGAATGAGAGCATCAGAGTATGGGCAAGAATAGGCATGTATTTGAAATGGTGAATGAAAATAAAGAATTGACGGTAGAAGCAGAATGACCAAAACAAACTCAAGTCTTCCTTGATTAATGGTTAATAGTGAACCACGAGAGATCTGTCTGTAATTTTAGGACCGTTGCGGAGTAATACCCTGAATCATCCCAATATCTTTTGCCCACGAGCATTAAGGGTCCTTTGTAATGGATGCTATTTTGATTTATTTGCTATGATGCTTGTTTCTAATACATTTCTCAAATGGCAAACATGTTACATTCTTTGTTTCTTTTAATATTTCGTTCATTCCTTGTTATGGGTTAGTTTTTGTTCTCCCATACGCATATGTATATATCTTCACTAACATTTTTAGGTCCTGGGATATTGATTGTAAGAGTGAACTTGGATCAAATTCATAGATTAACTTCAGAAATGTGACTCTCTTCCATTTTACTTAGACCAATGGGAAGACATTAATGAGTGTTCAGGAATTACGGGAAAATCCCAAATACAATTTTTGAGTTGCCTCTCAAGCATTGTCGGCTAAGGTCTTTGAATGAAGTGATAACCCAAAACATCATCCACCTGAAGACGACTTTTCTTCGAAGATATCCAAGTATGGGAAGACATTTGGCATTCCTTCATCTCCATTCACAAAGAAAGCAAATAAGAAAAATATCATTTGATGTCCCATTTGAGCCTGATATTTTTCTTTGGATTCAACCCAAACCAAGGATCACCCCTATATTGGGGGCAAAGATATTGAAAGTTTGGTTGTAAGTGAAAAGTGTTCGATTGTGATCATGCTAAGTTAGCAATGTATTGTGAATCAGGGGCAAAAGAAACACAAGTGAATACATCAAGTACAAAAGCCTGAAAAGCAGGATAAATGAAGAAGAATAACCTAAATTTAGTCAAAGAAGAAAAAAAGAAAAGAAAAAGAAAAAACAGTGAAAGTTTGTGTTCAAAAGCCAACTGAATCAAGTTGAAGCAAAGAAAACACTCAAGTTGAAAAGTGCAAAAGAAAATCAATACATATATGTGAAATCTTCCATTCAAACAAGTCTCTATCCAAAAGAGCAGTGGAAGATTGGTTTCAAGGAAAGGAAATGAACTCTAGGGTGAAAACTCAGAAATTGACAGTCTAGAGCGATCTACAAAAAAAAAGAAAAAAGAAGAAAAAGAGAGAAAAGAAAGAGCATTTCATCCGAGCATATTCAGATCAATGAGTGCAAAAATGATATTTCACTTGAAAGAAATGATCATTGGTTTCATCACCCTTAAGTATTTATTTGAGCTTGTATATCATTTCTTTGGCAGCCTTGAACCATAGCCTACATTATAAGCCTTAAAAGACTATTTTGACCATACACGGATATTGGACCAAGGTGAGTTTGCCTTCAGAATACATCCCGCCTATCAGGGTTAACCTTTCTTCAATGACTTCTAGACTTCTAATGCTTGATCGAGATTAGAAAAGAGGGAAGGATTAGGGCATTGTGAGTTAATGAGATAAAGAGTGCCACCTTAAATGGGATAAAATTAGGTACATGGGAAATGTTTCTCTCATAAGTCTAATAACCTAGAAGGGTCACATTGAAGTTGATATTTGCAGTTTGATTCAAAGGTTCTGTTGCACTTAGTATTTTGGGGCCTAATCTTGGTTTTGTTTCTCATGTTTGCCATGACTTATCAAATTATTCCAATTTCTCAAATCTAGTAAAATAATATTTTGAGCCTTTCACTTATCTTTTTAACAAGCATCTTGCAGATAAATTGATTAGATACAAGAAAAGCAAAGGATTTCGTGGGTATTATTATGATGTACTAATCTTTAAATGCAGGCTGAGCATGAGGTGGCCTCGATACTTGTTTAATGATGAAAAGTATGATGAGGAAATGACACAATTTTGAATGATAGTAACATTCAAACAAAAGCTGCAAAAAATGACACAGGTGATTCATGGGAAAAAAGAGAGAAAATAGGCTATTTTTTTGAAGCAAAGATGCAGCCAGATCAATCCGTTGAAGGTTTTTGTTATTCAAAAAGTAAGAAAGCATGTGAGCAAAGATGGTAGTTAAAGTCAAGCTGGAGTGGGCAATATTGCAAAAAGAACCTTACAGAAAATTACAAGGCGGTAAACAAGATCTGCAAACTGGAACAATAGTGAATCGTGATCTCTTTTAGAGCTATGAGAAAGAATTTTGCCAAAGAAGCTGAATGAAGGTGTAACATGAGCGACTTTCCAAGAAAAAATGATCCCTAGTATTCAAATTGTGAGAAACACATTGTGAGATGTGGTAAAATTGTTCATGTGCTTAATCCATGAAGGTAAGGAAATTAAATATACATAGTTTAATTGATCTTCATGATTCGAAAGGCATCATTATCATAACAAATGAAGGTAAGAAAAGTTACATCATAGTGAATAAAAAGTTGTAAAAAAAAGAAAAGAAAAAAAAGAGAGAAAACCCGATGTGAAAACCCGAAAGGGCGCATTGAAAAGGAAAAAAGAAGAAAAGAAAAACTAAAGTGAAAACCTGAAAAGGCGCTTTAGAGCAAAAGATGTAGAGATCCGAAATATTGAACCTGAGTGTGAGATGGGTTGCGCTGCTGGTAGAAAGTGCTTTAATGAAAGATGGAGCGAAGAAAATTGGAGCTCCCCAGCAGATGAAAGTTTGCCCAAATGGTCACCAATTGGAAACATTCATGCATCATATAGTTAGGCATCCATAAGTAGGAGCATGATAATTCATACATTCAAAGCATTTTTACATACTTTGGCAGGAATTTGCAGATTCAATCAAGGAAAAACAAGAATCAATCTATAGCTTCGAGTCTTGAAAAGAAGATTTAAGTAGAGCGAATAGAGATCTCGAAGAAAAGATTTGATTAAGAAAGAATAAAGATCCAAGCAGAAATGAGCAAAGATCTTGGAGAAAAAGATCCAGTTAAGAAAGAATAAAGATCTTGAAGAGGAAGATCCAGCAAGAAACGAACAAAAATCTTGGAGGAGGAAATTCGACAACGTGCGAGCATAGATCTTTGAGAAATAGATCTAGCAAAAATTACAATTGTGTTTGTAGTAAATATATTAATTCATGATTTTTCTGCTTGCAGATGCAGATATCAAGATATTCTATTTATAGAGGCGGATCTCTCTAAAATATTCCGTTGAAAGAGGTGGATCTCAAGGTATTCTGTTTGCAGAGGAGGATTTCTCTAAGATATTATGCTTACAGAGATGCAGATGTCTAGATATTCTGTTTACAGAGGCATATTTCTCAAGATATTTCGTTGACAAAAACGGATCTCAAGATATTCTGTTTACAATGGCAGATTTCCCTAAAATATTCCATTTATATAGACAGACTTCTCTAAAATATTTCGTTTACAGAGGCATATTTCTCAAGATATTCTGTTGAAAAAAGCGAATTTCAAGACATTCTGCTCACAAAGGCGGATTTCCCTAACATGTTCTAAGATATCTCGTTTGCAAAGGTGGATATCAAGATGTTCTGTTGGCAGAGACAAATCTTAAGATGTTCTGTTGGCAGAGACAAATCTTAAGATGTTCCGTTGGCAGAGGCATATCTCAAGATATTATGTTCACAAATACAGATTTCCTTGAAATATTCGGTTTGCAGAAGCATATCTTTCTAAAATATTCTATTTGCAGAGACAGTTTTAGAATATTCCATTTACAGAAGCGGGTCTCTCTAAAATATTTTGTTGGTAAAGAGATAGATCTCAAGATATTCCATTTGCAAAGATGAATTTCAACAAATATCTTGCTTACAAAAGTGGATTTTTGCAAGACATTCTGTTTGTAGAGGCAGATGCTAACAAGAGGCTCCATTTGTATATACATATTTCCATAAATATCCCGCTTACAGGGGCAGATTTTAACAAGAGGCTTCGTTTGCAAAAACGAATTTTAGCAATATTTCGCTACAGAAGTGGATTTCAGCAAAACATTTTGGGCAGATTTCAGCGAAAAACTCTATTTGCGGAGATGAGTTCCAACAAGTACTTGGCTCGTAAAGGCAGATTTCAACAGATATTTCGTTTGAAAAGGCATATTTCAACAAGAGGCTCCATTTGCAGAGATAGATTCAAACAAAGATAGATTTCGACAAATAATGTCATTTACAGAAGTAGAATTCAATATGACATGTTGTTTGTAGAGCCATATTCAGCAAGATGTGAAGAGTAGATTTCAGCAAAAGCTTTGATACTTGTATGGGAAAGGAAATGCATTATGACCCTAAGTTCTTCAAGTCATCATTAAGTCCTGATGTTAAGATCGTTGGGTTGACACTTTTGAAAATGATCAGTACTTTTTAAGGGTCATCAAAATAAGATGGTGAAGCATGTTATTGGAAGACATCAAGCTTGAAGCATATTATTCAAACAAAAAGAGAAAGAAATGAAACAAGAGAAAAATGAAAAAGAAAAAAAAAACCAAAAAAAAGAATGAAAAAAGATGAAGAAAAAGAAAAGGAGAAGAAAAAGAAAAAGAAAGACAGAAATGGTTCAAGTTGACGGATTGAAAAGTAAGAAAGACCAATTTCGGGCTCGAATGAAGAAGATTCGCAGTTTCAACATCTTGTGAAGCACTTGAAGTTTCTTAATGATATACCCAAATTGTGCATTTTTACAGTCAATGTTGGAAGGAAAATGATAAATTTGACTTTTGCAGATATAGAAGAAATTGATTAGCAGAGAAAGAAAAATATGAGATGAGATTCTATATGAGCTTCAGATAGAAAAATCAAGATATCTTAGGCAGAATAAGCAATGACATCAAAGAACTCAGAGCTTTAAGCGAGAAATTAAAAATCTTTCATGGCATTTCAGATTGAATTTGAATTAATTGATGATGTTTCTTTTTGCAGAATCAATTGTTCCCCAGAGGAGTGAAAATCAGCACTTCCAGTAAAGAATCCAGAGTGCTCAGTAAGAAGAGCTCAACCATCAAAGAATTCAGAGTTCATAATAAGAAAAACTCACCAACAAAGAATTCAGAGTTCATAATAAGAAGAATTCGCCAGCAAATAATTCAAAGTTCATAATAAGAAGAACTCGCCAGTAAAGAATGAAGAACTCATAATAAGAAGAGTTCGCCCTTTTGAAGAATGAGGAGGTTCATAATAAGAAGAGCTTGCTTATTCGACGCCTTTACAGAGAGGCAAACCAATGTTTGAAGGATTTCATAATCAGAAGAATAGCTTCAAACCTCAGAAGATGAAGAATTTCATAATAAGAAGAACAGCTTCAGATTCCACATTTTGGCAGAAGATTGAAAAATTTCGTAATAAGAATAACAACTTCAAACTTCAGCATTGTTCGTAAAGAAAGACCCGTCTTTCAGAGGATGACCAGGAGGTCTAGATAGAATTCATGTATTTTCAGTCTTTACTATATCCTTGTTACACAGCAATAAGCAAAGAGGGGCAGCTATTATACCCGAATTTTGACCGAGCTTAAATAAATAATAATAATACTACTACTAATAATAAATAAATATAATAAAACCCGATAAACAGTTCAAAAATCCTTTTAAATGTCCATTTACACATAAAAAACCCAAATTACATATTGAAGCCCAAAATCCTATTATACTCTTCTTTCTCGCCCAAACTAATCTAGTCACAGCCCGTTTACAACCCATATACAACCCACCAAACAAACACAAATTATAGCCCAAAACCATTTTCCCCCCTAAACATTGCCACGTGGCAAGCACCAATTGGCCAAAACCATTTGCCATGGATTGTGGTCTTTCTTATCACCAGCTGGCATCTTAGTGATGTCATCCTCTGACCCCTATAAATAGAGAGAGAGAGAGAGAGAAAATTAGAGTAATCATTAGCAATTAATAAACTGTAATTAATAATAATAATAAGGGAGAGAGAAGGCTTACCTCAGTAGTAGAACCGACACGCTAGGAGCTGAACCACCATCGTGAAGCTGAACAGACTGTCATCGGAAACATGAACGGGCGCTGAGAAAATGCCGAAACCACCAAGGTTGCCATCGAAGAGGTAACCTCTTCTGTTGATTTAAAATCTTGCAAATAAAAAATGTTAGATTCACGTATATATAAAAAATAGAAGCGAAATAGAAATAATGAGAGTGGTCGAAATCTTATCGTGGTGGCCGGAGAAGTTTTGAACTGCAGAGTTGAAGAGGGTTAGGGTTTCGGGTAGCCTAGGCTAGAGAAGAAGGGTAGATCCTGTCGGATCTGGGTAGATCTAGGGGTTTTAGGTGAAAAAGAGTTTTTTAGGTTTGAAGTGCGGCAGAGTACGGCGGTCAACGATGGCCGGAAATCACCTCACGCCGGTCGGCCATCGTTTACAATGGGTAGATAAATTAAATGTATATCGAATAGAATCTTTGAGGTTCAAATCTGGATGGTGTTCCATTGTTTACAATGGGGTGTTATCTCAGCCTTGGTCATAAAGGTATATATTCGATATACATTTTCACTTATAATTAAATAATAAATTGTTAGAGCCTTAATTAGGACTAGAACTTTAATTAATTAAAGGAATTAATTAATTAGGAATATGATTAGTTTAAAGGCTTTAAATATATGGAAGGTGTTCATGAAAATGGCATTTTCTCATAAAAGCCATTAAATTAATTAATATTCATAGTTTTAAAAAACTAATTAATTAGAGCCTTTTTATGATTAAAACTTAAAATTAACAAGACAATAAAATATCATTCATTAAAAACCTTTTATGTTGGAAATTCATTTTTAAATACGAATATGGGTGCCACCTAACGAGGCGATTTTAATCTCGTATTCGAACAAAATGAATTTCCTTATAAAAGGATATATGCATTCAGAATTTAAATTCAACTAATAATTATGGGATAAATTAAATTCAAATAATTATTCAAAATGCCAAAATGTCACGTAAAATTAAAGGTACTGATAACGGGCGTTCGTAGGGGTGCTAATCCTTTCCTACACGTAACCGACTCCCGAACCCACTTTTTAAGACAGAATCTCTGGTTTGGTTTTTGGTGTCCGGTCTACCTCGAAGTGATCGGTGGCGACTCCAAAATGTTTTTTAAGATAAATAAAGGAAAATCTGATTTAATATAAAAAAGCCTCAAATTTTCAAGATTAAATTAAAAATGGATAAGAACCCTGATTTTCTAAAAGATCGATCGTCAGGCTATTTTTCACATTCCCGATTTTCAAAAAATGGTCGCGACACCAACAAAAATTAGACAAGTGTCGTATTTTAATTTATAATTTCTTTTACTTAACTTTTTATTTTTAAATATTTAAAAAATTTCAAAAAAATCAAATTCTAAAAAATTTTAAAATAGTCCCCAAATCCCTAAATCTTAAAACCCCAAATCTTCATCGCTGCCATCATCAGTCGTCGTCGTCGACCCCACTCGTGCGGTCACTGGACTCAATCGACCTTTTTTCCTACTCGTCGTCGTCGAAAATAGGTGAACGTTGTACCAACCGAACATTAAACGTCGAATGTGAAATAGTCGTTCGATTGACACATTGTTCGCCGATTTCCGGCGACGATGCGTTAAGGGAAACGACCGACTGAGACCGGCGACCGAATAGGTAGGGTTGGTGGTGGCTGTAGTTAGGATTTGGGGTTTTGTTATTTTTAGGGATTTCATGGATTAATTTGAATATTTTTATAATTTTAAGATTTAAAAAATAATAATTTTTAAAGTTTTTTCAAAAATTATTTTTCGGGATTTGGGGGTTTGAATATTTTTTGATTAAGTAACGAGTTTTTTTAAACTGTCAGGAACCTAAAAAGTTAAAAAACGGTATACTTTGGGCACCTATGTTTTGCGACTTGTATTTCACAATTCAATTTGATCAATAAATTTCAAACAAACATATTTGGTTGGTTGACCAAGCTGCTTATTTTGGTTCCCTTATTTTCTTTAGATCATGAGTTTTAAACTCACTAAGAACACCTCATTTTTTCTCTTGGAGTTCTCTCTTCCCCTCTTCTCTAGATAAGATTAAGATTATATAGAATTTGTAAAAAAAATTATCAATAAATTTCGGTCGGTCTGTTGCTTTTCGATCTTTGCACTCCATTTACAAATCAATTTCTATTTGCATTTACTCCTACCTGAAGAAAACATTATTGATAAAAAAACATGCAAAAACATGAAAACATACGTGAAACAATGCTAAGATATATTCAAAGTTTTGTAAAATCAAATATCAAATAATAAGAATAAAGTACTAAATATTAGATAATAAAAGACTACCATATTGAAAACTACTATAGAAACAAAACTTATAAATAATATTAAAAGCTTGCTTTATAGTGATATTTTAATACTCTACTGAATAAAAATTCTTAATTTTTATGGATAGACATATATTAATAGTGTTAAAAGTCTTGATTGTAGTTAATATATAATTATAATATTTTTTTGAACAATATCTAAGTGGGAAGAAAAGGGAAATTTAATCCTAATGGGTTTCGAACCCACAACCTAGAGGAAGAGATGATGTCAACGGAGAACTTTAACCACTTTCTTTAGAAATTATTGACAACTATAATATTGGTATAACCTCATCTAATTATTTTTATTCTATATGAAATTCATAAATATGTTAAGGAAAATTCTACAACGGGCGTCGCACACCGCTGAACACCACTAACTCAACACCGTTCAACATCATTAATTTTTTTAATAAAGATAAAAAATCTTAAAGACTATATTTATAATTAAAATTATTTCAAAAAAAAAAGAAAATTTTTAATCTTTATTAAAAATTTTAATGATGTTCAGCGGTGTTCGTGTTCAGCAGTGTGCGACGCACGTGGTAGACTCATCCATATGTTAAAATATTTTTTTATTTACGTTAAGTTAATAATATACATAATTAACCATAAAGAATATTTTAATCTAATCAAAGATTCTCGTCTATTTGTGCTTTTATATAGACAAGTCGATAACTTTAGTACGAAGTGTGAAGTAGTAGCATCTGTGCACGGCATAGAGTTGCAAGTATTTTTGGTAAGAGTTGGGAAGGATATGATAAATTGATAAATAAATATAGGACACCATTTCTGTTCCACAAATAATAGGATTTTATTAACGTCCAATTACACTGTGAAAATATGAAACTAATGGTACTCTGGAAATCCTAATTATACCTTTGTGTTTCGTTTATTCTCATAACGGGGATTAGGCTTTCTCAAGCCCGGCTTTCGTTATAATATAAAAATATAAAGATAAAATTGGTTTGGCTCTCCACGTTATCAAGTAGCATAACCTTGGTTAGAAGGCTACCAATCCTATGAGCGCTGCAGCGCCAAGCCTTGGCCAGTACCACACTAGTCTAGAAGAAGCGGAAGGAGAAGGGCCTTCAGAATCAGCGTCGTCGTCATCAGAAGCTTTGGGTTTAGGGGGCGACGACTTCCCCTTGGCGGCTTTGGGAGATGGGGCCGGTGCATCGGATGGAGAAGGGGAGTCTGCGTCTTCATCATCAGCTTCTTCCTCTGCATCGGGGCTAGGGGCACTGCCACTGCTAGACTTAGACTTCTTGGGAGCTGGGGCGGGTGGCTTGGAACCCGGCGGTGGTGGAGGAGCAAGGACGGGATCACCAAAGGAAGGAGCCACGATGGGTGTGCTAATGTGGAGTACCGATAAGTTGAAAGGCTGGGAAATGACGGAACCCAGAAGCTTAGCAACTAGAGGTGCACCCTTGGTGGCAGAACCAAACACAACCTCACCGGGTGCTATCCTTGTAATGTTGACGAAACCATTTTGGTTGGTACCCAAGCCAGTGGTTTGATACAAAGTGGTGAGAATGGCACTCTTCTTTCCCAGCTTTTGGATCTTTTCCCTATCGAAGTAGTCAAGGATGATGTGATTCATGAGGATTTCCCTGAGTTCATCCCTGGGCCTGTCTGAGATGGATTGGATGGCATCGTTGTCCAGGGCTAGTATGGTAATGGTTTGACGATGGTTGATAGCTTGGGTCAGCTTTGTCTCCTTGAGAAGACTGCTCAGACTGCTATACTCAGGGTAGTCTGCAAGCGATTTGGTGATGTTTAAAGCTGTAGAGGTGGTGGACAAGGCCAGGAAGAATGCAGCGACCAAGAGGAGCTGGTAGCCATTGGCATTCGCACTCACACCCATTTCGTTGTGGAAAGCTGATTAAAACAAAGCCCGTTTAATCCTGCCTTACCACCTGCCCATTATGCCTCTATTTATATACCTGCCTGCCGGAGATTGTGCCTACATTTCCTGCCTCCATTCCACATGTCACATGCACTGCAGTTGCACTTGAACGTTTCCACTCCATATTACTACTATTATGGAGTCCGTTTTGATCTCATGCCTCTCACTCCTCGTTATAATTATTATATCGTCCAAAACTTTTTTTGTTTATTGTTAAATAACCACCTAACCATCAAAGTACAACCAAAACACAGTGTTCTTATCCATGCTCAGCTGTCTCCTCTAAAAATATGGACAATTGGACGTTAAACTTTGTTATAAAAGATACTAATTTTTTTTAGTTTTACATTAATTTAAAGCTATCATATGATTAAAAGTTGAAAATGTGAAAATTTTTAATTAAAGAAAAAGGATTAGACAAAGGCATGTTTAGAGAGGAGCACAAATAATGAAGAAAAGGCAAGGCAGATCTTGTCTGTGTCTGAATGGTTCATAAAGGCATGCACAAATCCCTGCTTTACACTCTGGCACCAGCCATTCTCTCTTCTCCTTGGGAGATGGGAGGACCACCGTTGGCTCAAACACCCCAAGAATGTTCAGGAAATCAGCACCACAATTAAAGTAAAACATACGGTATATGTCATTCTATTCAAGGCAGGCAGCATTAAATATTAATATTAGTTCCCCTTCAACTAATTGCTTTGAAATATTATAGTCTAGTCCAGTGCAGTGTATATATATTATCAAGAAAATATCTTGAAAAAAACAAATGGATTTGATCTCAAAGAATGTCCAAATAACTTTAATGATGATAAATACAAGAATTTTGAAAAGTAGAGTTCATATTCTAGCAAAGGCATGGATATCGATAGACAAAGTTCATGCTAATGATAGATTTGACTAGACGAGTATGAAGGTCCTCTTGGTGGAGGACCATGGAACTATAACCCATGTGCCGCCGTGTGGGTTATGTTGCATTCTTTACCTAGAGCATAACACTTCATGACTGAAAACTAATGCTGTAGTCCTTTATTATTTCACTTTGCTACTCCAGGATTCAATGATTTTCGATTTCACTTTTACCTCTATCAAGATTAGTTTTGGATTAACTACCTTTTAATTTATATCTTCTAACAAGTATTATTTAATTTTCATCTAGCTACAAAACATAAAGACTAAACTTAGCAATTTGTGATCATATTAGATATGTTTGGTTAACTGTTACGATAATGTATGCTTAGTCAAGCAATACATCGACGTTTTATAATTAAAATTTCAAGTCCAAGCTCTACAGATAAAAATCTGATACAAAAAGAGTTTTACCTCCAATTAAGGGTTTACTCCCGATCCGACTATAAATATATTTAATGCCGATGTAACTATTCTCAACCCATAAATAAATACATCATATATTATCATTGTTTGGACGGTATCATTACTTAAAGAATATGTGAAAAATATTTATATATAAAAAAACATGAGTAAATGTATTAATAATGTATAATTAGTAAATCAAATGATGAAATGCATATCATTAAAAAAAGTTAGTTTTAAAATTTTATAATAACATATAATTATATGATTCATTGATGATGTATTAAATATTAAAAAAATTTATACGACAAGCTAATTAAAGAGATCTTAATCATGCGGGAGGGAAGAAGAAAACAAATAAAATCCAAAGGCTGCATATCGATGCCATGAGCCCATGACTATTTACCATGCCTCCTTTCAGTCACCAAAACCCTACTTGTAAGTTGTAACAAATTTTTTTGGTTCAAGTTAACAATTTAGTATATATGTTTAATGACAAGATATTTGCTGCGTGCGTCTCTTTTCACGTGGACATCTCGTGATGCTAATATAGTACAACCTGTAATGATGCGAACATACACTTCCATTGATGGACTTTTCAAAATGATTTGTGTGAGCCACTGTTACAGTGTCACATGATGCCCAATTATAAAAGCAAGGGAAAGCTAACATAACATACATATCAAAAGAAAAACACACCCCCAGGGGTGGTATGTGTACCCTAAATTATGTCCTAAAGGCATCCATGTACCCTTTTATCTAAACCCATGGTGCCCCCACAGTATCTAGATTCTCTACCAAAACCAAACATGCCCATCGTCAACCCTTTTCCTTTTTTTCCTTTTTCAATACTCCTCTATTGAATTTGGAAGACAATAATTTTCGGCTTGTTTTTACGTGTCCCCCTCAACACACGCATCACGCATGTATATATAGACCCTCGCCTCCCCCTCCATCATCAGCAAGCTACAGTCTCTTAATTTACCCTAGAGCAACACAGATAAAAAGCAAGACCAAAAAAATGTCTGGAGTTTGGGTGTTTAACAATGGTGTATATCGGCTTGAAAGTAGCCCCAGGAGAAGGGTTTTGGTACACTTGCCATCTGGTGAGCCTGTGTCATCCTACTCTTCTCTTGAGCACATCTTGAGAGATTTAGGGTGGGAGAGGTACTACGGGGGTGATCCCGATTTGTACCAATACCACAAGCAGTCTTCTATTGATCTCATTTCGCTTCCTAGGGACTTCTCCAGGTTCTGCTCCGTTCACATGTACGATATAGTCGTTAAGAATCCCAATGTCTTCCACGTACGGGATATGTGAGAGACTTGGACCTACCTATATTGCCTATATGCACTCTAGTAGTTAGCTCTCTGTTTTCTCCATATATATGCTCTATTTAATATCATAACCAGTTTCTCTAGTTATCGTGTGATGGTTTCCCCCCATTTCCGAGGTTGCTTAGATTTCATGTTTTAGGGCAACATTGTTATGGGATTTAAGAATGGTTCTACTAGGGTTTTAGCAGCTCCCCTTAATTTGCTTGCTAGTTGCTATAATAAAGTGGACTAGTGTGTCTGTATTTATGTCTTGCTTTGGTTCATGTTTGTATGTAAATATTTGACATCTTTAATAATAACAAAGTCATGGGTACTTGAACAGCAGTTTGAGGATTGTTCCATGCATAAATTACTTGATGTCATGTCAGCCTGCTAGGATTTGCTTCTGCAGTTTTGTGAGAGGCAATACAATTAAATTGTGAGTCTCCCAATCATTCTGAGAATGATCTGGTAAGTACCATCAAACAAATTTAGGTTACATATACTCAGTCTATTAACCATGATCATCCAGCAATATAAAAAATAAAATTCTTTATCTCATACATCATATTTATCAGAATGTATTTATGATTTTATAATTTTATGCATGTTTAATTAATCAAATGATGATATATGATTTAAAATATAGTTTGAATAGATTTATTTTTTAAAATTTTGAAAACCGTGTTGTTATTTAATTTACTAATTACTCATAGTGTCATCATTTAATTTACTAAATTAACAATTTTTTCATTCTCCATAGAAACAAACAATGGCGGAACTTAGAGTGAGAGTTTGGGGGTCAAAATAATTTTTTTAAATTTTGGAGGCTTAAACGAAAATTTTTAAAAATTTTGAGGGTTTAACTAAAATTTTTAATAATTTAAAGAGATTTAATCAGATTTTTTAAAAATTTTAAGAGGGAATTTAATTAAAAATATTCAAAATTTTAAAGATAAATGTGAATTTTTAAAAATCTTGAGGGAGCCAAATTAAAATTTTTAAAAAGTTTAGGGGCAAAATTCAAATTTCTCAAAATATTGAAAATTCGAATTAACCAATTAAGTGAAAAAAATATATAAAAAATATTTTAGCACACAAGTTGTGTAAACAAAAAATTATACAAATTTGTCAATTCTAGGATTTATGGATTTAGTTTAGAGTTTAAGTTATATAACTTATAATCTAGGGTTTATGGTTAGATTTTAAAATTTAAGATTTAAATTTTAGGATTTTATAATTTAAATGAGAATAATTGTGTATCAAAATATAACTCAAAATCTTTCAGTAATAAATTTATATTATTATAAAAAGTAACCGGTATGGTACTAAATTAAGCACCTTGTTTGATATCGATGAATGCCAATCTGGAAGAAATAATGTAATTTAAATCTTTCATGTTTTATCAAAAAAAAATTAAACATATATATTTTTAAGAAAAAACAGTCAACACATTCATTTCATTTAATTTTTCAAAAAGTTTTAAAAGTTTTTTTTTAATATTAAAGAATTTCAACGTGTTAATCCACACTTAAAAAATGTTAATAGCGACAGAGTTGATAAAGAACGCGGAAGAAATTGTTCTAAATCAAAGCTTAAAATTTAATATTTTGCAAAACTTAATTCCAACAAAATTATATGCTACAATACCATGAGCTTAGTTGATAAAACTAAAGAAAATACATGCGGGAGTTAAAAATGAATACAGAAAACTCGATTAAAATCTAAAAATATTCCCCACGAAAATAACGTTAAAAAGAGAGGAAGTGGGAATATTTATTACATATGAGATGAGTTGAGGTAATTGATGATCCAAGTTAAGTAGTTACTGAAATGAAAATTATTAGGAGAAAATGTGATGGAGTGAGAGAGAAAAGTATAGACAAAAGAGGATGAAATTATAAGCTGGAATCTAACAAGTATACCTCCTGAGTGCTGATGATGGACCTGAGTAGGCTGATCCCAAGGTGGCAAAGAGGTCCCAGCCCAAGAGCAGATGAGGCATCACGTGAAGTAGATCGCGACACTTCATTCATTACTGCCACGTGTTTGCAATCTAAGATGTGAGTGCACGTGAGACCCACCTCTCTTCATTTGCGTAATAATAAGTTGTTTTCAATGGAATCCCCAACAAAAGTGGCCACCTTTGCACATTCCTTATTCCTTAACATTACATCTCCCAAACCCAAACACGTTTCTATTTTGGAGCAAGCAAGTGCAACAAGGCAATACAAAGTTGGGTCGCAAAAAAGAATGCAATTACACGTTAAGATCCGCTACACGAATGGAAAAAAGAAAATGTAGCAACTTTGCACTACTTACAATCGAACGACGTGTATGTATTTTTATCTTAGACTACGTCTACATTCTTTTATATTCAAAGGGTTTCTTAATATTTTATGTAATGTAAGAGAGTGGCAGAATGTATGGTTGTATTAGTGGGAGCTGGTACATGTAAATCTAGCCTGAGCCTGAGCCTGAGCCTGAGCATGTGATTTCCCAACTACCCTTTTCTTTAAGACGAGTGGAATATTGGCGTCAAATTCCAAGAAAATTATAATAGATTGTGATTCAAAAACACAATGCTTGCAGATTGAATTTTCATAACTCACTCCCAACCTTGTTTGATTGCTCGGAAAACCTAACCAACCAAAAAAAAAACTGTTCAATCTTCCTCCTCACCTAATTCAGATAGTTTGAATCTCTAGTTTTCGATTTTATTTTTAATTTTTTACTTTTCTTTTAAATGAAGGAAGCTCTTCAAATCTGAAGTAGTCGGAAAAAACCACGAGTGTTGTAGAGTACATGCTCGGCCAACTGAAGAAATTTTGGGTTGCTGTATTATTGATGCGGGGGAGAAAATAAACTTCGCCTCGGATTCTAACTCATTCTACTATGGCTACTTGTGGTTATCATCGTTTTCATTTTAAGGTTAAGGTCACCACTGGAGCTAGTAAGTCTTTAATCTTATTATCAATTAAAATTTACTTGAGTTTCCCGTGAATTCCTGCAACTATTGAGCATATGTGACTATTTTCTTAGCTTAAACTTCAAATTTTGGTCGCAACTTGTTTCATCTTTGATTGAAACATCTAATTGTTTTTTGGCTGCTAGAACTATGCCTCGAAAAGTTAACTATGGAGTTGATTATGACGACGATTATGACGATGACTACAATGAATATGACTATGGTTATGAAGTAGAAGAAAAGGGTGAGTAGATTTTTTTTCTTGGTGATGAGATACCAATCAGGTCATCTTGTTTTTCTTGTTGGTTTGCTCTGCATTTCGCTAAAGGCTCTCAAAAATAACTGGTTAAATTTGATTGCAAGCAAAATGACTAACAGCGGTTATACTTGTATCTGTCTTCCTACTGACTGAATGCTATCTATTTCATAAAACAGTGGAAACGCCTCCCGAACAATAAACAATCAAACACAGAGTGTGGTGTTGCTCCGTTTGTACGTATTATAATGATGAAACCATGTCATCATGTGATATTTGTGGGGTACTTCGGGGTCGTCTGCTAAAAAACTTAACCTATGATGAGAAGAGAGCAGGTGTTGCTATATATATCATCTGATATTGGAGAGTGAACTACTCTTGTCCTTATACGATGTGCTAAAGTCGTTCTTTTTCTTTTCTGTTCCTCTTTATCTCCATGTCTAGGTTCTGTTTTCTTTAGAAAGTTGTCAAGCAGATAACATGTGAGTGTTTGGATGTCCCATATAAAATTAATATCTTTATTTCATACGTTTCTTTTGACATTAGATTAAATGGTACCTTTTGTTATAGATTAGATCTTTTTCATGTTGTTAATTGCATAGGCAAAGACTCTGGAGTATCTGCAATGGTCGAGTTTCCTTTTGCATCAGTGAATAATGCTTTGTGGTGAAATAGTACTATAACTTTCACCCGCTTGGGAATGACCAATATCTATTTTGTGAATTCATAAAGCTTATAGTTTCTCCTACCTATTTGTCTCCATATAGGTTTTGAAATATGTTGAAGCATGACATAGATATCTACCGCAAATGCTATTTTAATTTGTCTTTTTTCAAAATCAATAGAAACATTTTGTTCTCAAAATTCCTGGATTCTGCTGCTGGGTGCTGCCTTCGGGATGCTGCTTTACTTCTGAAAAATAGTGGTCGGTGTATCATGCCATCATATATATGCTAACTTTACAAGAGTTAACAAACAATTTCATCTCCAGATGAAATTATTCCCTATTTGTTTCATGTTTAGACATTAAAGGAACTAGAGGATTGTTTTATCATTGCTCTGAACCATTTCTTTTGAGCTCTACTCAGTTTTGTTTTTAAAATGAATTGTTGGAGTAAGGTACAGCACATCACATAATATCTCTGTCTTGCTCTTTGTATTTATATCTCTCTGCATATTGAAATAAATATGCAAATTCAACTCTGCATTTTAAATAGATGTTGGTTTTAGTCTGTGTAATACATTCTCATTTCTGAGTGTTTTAAGAGTATGTTTATGCATGACGGTTCACCATCTTCAAAATAGACCTAGAGTGAATGGGTCTTGTGGTAAACTTTCCATTTGTATCGAGTTGAGCTTTGGTTGTATCTTATCCAGGCTTTCATTCGCTTGCAGCCAACATGTTTGACTTAAAATCTTCCAGAGTTCCCTCGAATGTGGTTGGGGAGGATGAGGCAGTGAAATTAAGTTCTAAAAGGTCCGGTATTTCAAATGTGTCAACAGCAAAAGACAAACACAATAGACTGGATGAGATCACCTTTCTGAAGAATTTAGAAGTTAATGCACCAGCAGGTTCCAGAACTTCAGATAACTCTTCTGCACCAGTGCCAGAAAATTGGCTTGATAATGTAGATGAAAGCAGTGTTGCTGTTAGTAAGCAATCTAGTGGGAAAAGGTCACAGTCATCGATGCCAAAAGAAAGAAATGTTATGGTGGCTAATAGCAGCTCTTCAAGGAATGTAGGTGAGGCACGTGATCTTGCCAATAATCCGAAGAACATTTCTTTTCCTGCTGAATCTGGGCACTCCAATGATAAAAACCCTGGAAGAGCAAATTCACGTGCACAGTATATACCTGAAAAGTGGATGCTCTCAGAAAAATCAGAACATTCGCTTACTCAACTAAATCTCGCCATTGTAAGTTACGTTTAGTGTTTGAATTCTATTTTTTGTGTTATTATCTTGTATCTTTTTTAATTTAACATGATTTGGTTATATAACTCTTCACTTATCTTAGGTTGGGCATGTTGATTCTGGAAAATCGACGCTCTCTGGTAGACTGCTTCACCTTTTGGGACGAATATCCCAAAAAGAAATGCACAAATATGAAAAAGAGTCCAAATTGCAGGTATTTCAGGACTACTTTATGTTTGTATTATGTGAACACGTCCATAATCTGAGTTTTTTGTGCTTAAATTCAATCAGGGAAAAGGATCTTTTGCTTACGCTTAGGTATTGGATGAGAGTGCTGAAGAAAGGGAAAGGGGGATTACTATGACTGTGGCTGTAGCTTATTTTGATTCAAAAAAATATCATGTCGTTGTCCTTGACTCCCCAGGGCACAAAGATTTTGTTCCAAACATGATAACTGGGGCAACACAAGCTGATGCTGCAATCATTTGAATCTGGTATGGATGGCACAAAAGGACAGACTAGGGAGCATGCACAACTCGTCCGAAGTTTTGGTGTTGATCAACTTATAGTTGCTGTTAACAAAATGGATATTGTAGACTATTCTAAGGATCGGTTTGATTTGATAATATCACAGCTTGGAACATTTCTCCATTCTTGTAGCATTAAGGATTCCTCTGTCTCATGGATTCCACCGAGTGCTGCCGAAAATCAGAATTTAGTGTTTGCATCTTCAGATTTGCGTCTATCCTGGTGAGTTTTTTGCATGCATTTGAAGTTGCTACACTTTTGGAATCCAGATGTTTTTCAGTCCCTATCGACCAGCAAAAAGAGAAAGTTGTAACAGATCCTATGAAATCTTGTGGGAAGTGTCATGGTTGGACTTTCATAGGAGATTATATTAGTTGGCTACTCAATTTTGACTCTGCATTTGTTTGAATTCTGAATGAGAATTTATAGCTAAGCACCACCTTCTGCCACTGGTGTATTTGTCTTGATAGATGCAACTATCACCTCTGATCATATTGTTGAATTTATCTGTTTCAATTACTCCAGCATTGTGGCGTACTGATCTGATGACTACCATCAAAACTTGGATACACGTTTGACACTGGAGTAATTGGTCTTGCACTGGCCGCTAAAATTATTTTTAAATGACAATAGAGAGAGTAGCGGCTTGTCAGATTATTGTTGAAGTAAAAATACAATTTGATCATTTTGTCTCTGTTGCACTAATCTCATATTCTCATTGAAAGGGAACTTTTGTTTCCGTGAATAACACCCTTATTTAGGTTTGAACAATTTTACATGTTTGTGTTTAACTACAAGACAGCATTGTGGTGTTCATTACGTAAGATATTGTGCGTAACACTACTAATTATGTAGTTAAATTTATTATAACTTAGACAGGATACCACACTGTAGAAATATGTTAAATTTTTTCTGCCCAATTTCCCTTTGACACGGTAAATTTTGTTGAATTAACTTTGATAATTTAATGCAGGTATCATGGACCCAATCTATTAGATGCGATTGATTCCTTCCAACCTCCTACTAGAGATTTTTCAAAGCCTCTACTTATGCCTATATGTGATGTTATAAAATCATCTTCACAGGGGCAGGTGTCTGCCTATGGCAAGTTGGAGGCTGGAGCTGTAAGAAGTGGATCAAAGGTATGCATTTCTTTTGGTGATGGAGATTGTCTTTTTCTGGTGATTAAATGCTGCCCCCTATTAAATGAGCTGCTAAAAGTGGTTTGGGTTTGTTTCCCGTCCTGCTCCTTGGTGTCTTTATTTGATTGATGTTATTGTTACCTGTTCGAACTTTCATTTGGTTATTGATGATAGATTTCTGGTTTTAATAGAATAACTTGCATATCATCCTTAACCATAAACTTAATGCGTTTGGTTGTAGGTTTTAGTTATGCCATCTGCAAGTATAGCAACTGTACGTTCCTTGGAGCGTGATTCCCAGCCTTGTATGATTGGAAGAGCTGGGGATAATGTTGTTGTCAGCCTGAATGGAATAGATGCAAATCATGAGATGGCTGGTGGTGTTTTATGCCATCCTGATTTTCCAGTTGCATTTGCTAAACATTTGAAGTTGAAGGTGCTTGTTTTGGATGGTACGACTCCAATTTTGATCGGTTCTCAGGCAAGTTCCTCTGTAAAATTTTTTGTTGTTAAGGTTTGGGTTTATATAAACTAAACAAATAAACAATCTAATAATCTGAATGGGAATGGGAATGGGAATATCAGATGGAGTTTCATATACACCATGCAAAGGAGGCTGCGAGAGTTGCAAGGATATCATCTTTACTTGATTCAAAGACTGGGAAAATCTCAAAGAAAGCACCCCGCTGCATTGTTGCTAAACAGAGTGCTGTTGTTGAGACAAGCCAGCTGGGTGGTTTGTTGTTATTGGCTTGATAAAAGCAATCAAATTTGGTTTGACCTCAAGAGTGATTTCTTTCAGGTGATTTTGCATGAAGCTGTTTGCGTGGAAGAGTTTTCGAAATGCAAAGCCCTTGGAAGGGTGTTTCTTAGGACATTAGGAAGAACGGTTGCTGTGGGCATTGTAACCCGAATAGTTGAGGAGTAGCTATAGTTTTCAAATTGTGGCCATAGACTCGAACACTTGGGCAGCTTTTAACCAGTAGACTTCCTGTCTGTTGGAGAGGAGTTTTTGTAGTATTGAGGAAGATCCATGTGAACAATGGACATTTTCTTTTATGCGGCTCATGTAATATCTATTCCATGTCTGTACAATTAATTTGATATTGGATTTGATTCTTTATATGGATGGATAAGAAGTTGGAAGAATTATGTAGATCTTCCAGCTGGAAGGATACACGTCTCGGCATAATTTTATTTGGAATTCGTATGGTCCTGGCCCATTAGACTTGTTTCATATGTTCAAGCTAATGCAATACCATGCTGGCCCATTAGACTTGCTTCATATGCTCAAGCTAATGCAATGCAATGGGTAGGGATGGTCATTTACCATGGATCCGATGAGTTTCAATCCGATATGATCTTATAGTGTCGGATTTATTTTTTTGAAAATTGGGTTTGGGTAGGTCAAGTTTTTTAGGGATAGTTTTTATAATGTCCTCTTTATATTTTATTTCAAATATTTAGGGATAATTTTTATAATGTTCTCTTTATATATTTTTTTTCAACCATCCCCTATTTTGTCGAATAACAATGAAATAATAATTATACTGCTCTCTCTATATTTTTCAATTGGCTCTTTGTTTTACAAATACAAATAAGAAAAATATGTTTTTATTTGTGTCGGGCTGTGTCGTAGGTGAGGTTTTATTCTAAAATTTAGGTCAGATTAAGTATTATCAAATGTCAGATCGCAGTGGCGGAACCAACTGGGGTGCTGGGATGTCAAGTGACACCTCAAAATTTTGGTACAAATGAAGGGCCAAAATTGTTTGTAAGCCCTCAATTTCCTCCTTGTTTAAATTTGGTTTATTTTTCCAAGTTTGTAATGGTTTCACCTGCTGTACTCATATTTGTTCATTTCCTTTATTTATGTTGGCTATATTTTATTATGTTATCCCAGTAATCTTAATGCATTACATGTCTGTCAAAATGCCGATATTATGTTACACCATTTGCCCAAATATTATGCAGGTGTAACTTGTAAGAATCTTTCCATTTCAAATTGCTGCAGCGTGTTGAAGGTGAAGCAGGATCTCACCTGTGGTACTGGTGTAGGCATGAACAAGTCATACATGACATGATGCATGCAAACTCGTCCTCCATAGGCATCGCCTTCTACAAGCACTATTACATCTCCACCACCAGTTTTAGTTGTCCAAGCCAAGAAGAAACACTACTATTACATCGCCTGTTCTTTGTCTAATGAATTTTGTGACTTGAGGATGGAGGAGGTTTCCTTGTCAATATCATGCTATCCTGACCTCTTTATGCAGTTGCTGCAGTTTCAGTAGACGCTGCCTTCCTCCCTTTTTCGTATTTTAATTTCAATTCTCGCTCTTGACGAACCGTAACAAAAATTAATTAGTTTCTAGGAGCAAGTAAAAAATAAAACGCGAAAGCTTAGGGGCAACCATCAATAACGGGACTAACAACGGCGGCAGTTTCCATCCTTCTCCGTGGTTGATATAGAAAAACTGAAACCGTCCCTTGGGCGCTTGAGTGAGAGAGACTTGTAAGTAGACAAGAATGGATTCCGCCGTAGCCCAGAAAACATGGGAATTAGAGAACAATATTCTTGCAGCGGAAGCGCCTGACCCTTCATCCGACTCCATATCTTATTACGACGAGGTGGCTCAAGCCAAGTGCCTAAAAGACAAACCTTGGGCCAATGATCCCCTCTTTTTCAAAAGCGTTAAGATCTCCGCCCTGGCCCTCCTCAAGATGGTTGTCCACGCCCGCTCTGGTGGCACCATTGAGGTAATGGGGCTGATGCAAGGCAAGACCGACGGGGACGCCATCATTGTCATGGGCGCCTTTGCTTTGCCTGTTGAAGGCACCGAGACTCGGGTTAATGCTCAGGCTGATGCCTACGAGTATATGGTCGATTATTCCCAGACCAACAAGCAGGTTTTTATTCTTCTTCTTACCCTTTCAGTGTCTGATCTTGCTATAAAGCTAATGCTGATGAACATCCATCCATCCTTTCTCTTGCTTCATAGGCTGGACGATTAGAGAATGTTGTTGGATGATACCATTCTCATCCAGGGTATGGATGCTGGCTGTCTGGAATTGATGTTTCAACCCAAATGCTTAACCAGCAGTTTCAGGAACCTTTCCTGGCGGTTGTAATTGATCCAACCAGGACTATTTCTGCAGGAAAAGTTGACATTGGAGCTTTCAGGACATACCCTGAAGGATACAAACCTCCCGATGACCATACCTCTGAGTATCAGACCATTCCTCTCAATAAGATCGAAGACTTTGGCGTTCACTGTAAACAGGTAGCTTATTATGTAATTCAGTTCCAGGATGCTTGTCGTCTCACTTTGGCGTTCCTTGACTCCCCAGGGCACAAAGATTTTGTTCCAAACATGATAACTGGGGCAACACAAGCTGATGCTGCAATCATTTGAATCTGGTATGGATGGCACAAAAGGACAGACTAGGGAGCATGCACAACTCGTCCGAAGTTTTGGTGTTGATCAACTTATAGTTGCTGTTAACAAAATGGATATTGTAGACTATTCTAAGGATCGGTTTGATTTGATAATATCACAGCTTGGAACATTTCTCCATTCTTGTAGCATTAAGGATTCCTCTGTCTCATGGATTCCACCGAGTGCTGCCGAAAATCAGAATTTAGTGTTTGCATCTTCAGATTTGCGTCTATCCTGGTGAGTTTTTTGCATGCATTTGAAGTTGCTACACTTTTGGAATCCAGATGTTTTTCAGTCCCTATCGACCAGCAAAAAGAGAAAGTTGTAACAGATCCTATGAAATCTTGTGGGAAGTGTCATGGTTGGACTTTCATAGGAGATTATATTAGTTGGCTACTCAATTTTGACTCTGCATTTGTTTGAATTCTGAATGAGAATTTATAGCTAAGCACCACCTTCTGCCACTGGTGTATTTGTCTTGATAGATGCAACTATCACCTCTGATCATATTGTTGAATTTATCTGTTTCAATTACTCCAGCATTGTGGCGTACTGATCTGATGACTACCATCAAAACTTGGATACACGTTTGACACTGGAGTAATTGGTCTTGCACTGGCCGCTAAAATTATTTTTAAATGACAATAGAGAGAGTAGCGGCTTGTCAGATTATTGTTGAAGTAAAAATACAATTTGATCATTTTGTCTCTGTTGCACTAATCTCATATTCTCATTGAAAGGGAACTTTTGTTTCCGTGAATAACACCCTTATTTAGGTTTGAACAATTTTACATGTTTGTGTTTAACTACAAGACAGCATTGTGGTGTTCATTACGTAAGATATTGTGCGTAACACTACTAATTATGTAGTTAAATTTATTATAACTTAGACAGGATACCACACTGTAGAAATATGTTAAATTTTTTCTGCCCAATTTCCCTTTGACACGGTAAATTTTGTTTTATTAACTTTGATAATTTAATGCAGGTATCATGGACCCAATCTATTAGATGCGATTGATTCCTTCCAACCTCCTACTAGAGATTTTTCAAAGCCTCTACTTATGCCTATATGTGATGTTATAAAATCATCTTCACAGGGGCAGGTGTCTGCCTATGGCAAGTTGGAGGCTGGAGCTGTAAGAAGTGGATCAAAGGTATGCATTTCTTTTGGTGATGGAGATTGTCTTTTTCTGGTGATTAAATGCTGCCCCCTATTAAATGAGCTGCTAAAAGTGGTTTGGGTTTGTTTCCCGTCCTGCTCCTTGGTGTCTTTATTTGATTGATGTTATTGTTACCTGTTCGAACTTTCATTTGGTTATTGATGATAGATTTCTGGTTTTAATAGAATAACTTGCATATCATCCTTAACCATAAACTTAATGCGTTTGGTTGTAGGTTTTAGTTATGCCATCTGCAAGTATAGCAACTGTACGTTCCTTGGAGCGTGATTCCCAGCCTTGTATGATTGGAAGAGCTGGGGATAATGTTGTTGTCAGCCTGAATGGAATAGATGCAAATCATGAGATGGCTGGTGGTGTTTTATGCCATCCTGATTTTCCAGTTGCATTTGCTAAACATTTGAAGTTGAAGGTGCTTGTTTTGGATGGTACGACTCCAATTTTGATCGGTTCTCAGGCAAGTTCCTCTGTAAAATTTTTTGTTGTTAAGGTTTGGGTTTATATAAACTAAACAAATAAACAATCTAATAATCTGAATGGGAATGGGAATGGGAATATCAGATGGAGTTTCATATACACCATGCAAAGGAGGCTGCGAGAGTTGCAAGGATATCATCTTTACTTGATTCAAAGACTGGGAAAATCTCAAAGAAAGCACCCCGCTGCATTGTTGCTAAACAGAGTGCTGTTGTTGAGACAAGCCAGCTGGGTGGTTTGTTGTTATTGGCTTGATAAAAGCAATCAAATTTGGTTTGACCTCAAGAGTGATTTCTTTCAGGTGATTTTGCATGAAGCTGTTTGCGTGGAAGAGTTTTCGAAATGCAAAGCCCTTGGAAGGGTGTTTCTTAGGACATTAGGAAGAACGGTTGCTGTGGGCATTGTAACCCGAATAGTTGAGGAGTAGCTATAGTTTTCAAATTGTGGCCATAGACTCGAACACTTGGGCAGCTTTTAACCAGTAGACTTCCTGTCTGTTGGAGAGGAGTTTTTGTAGTATTGAGGAAGATCCATGTGAACAATGGACATTTTCTTTTATGCGGCTCATGTAATATCTATTCCATGTCTGTACAATTAATTTGATATTGGATTTGATTCTTTATATGGATGGATAAGAAGTTGGAAGAATTATGTAGATCTTCCAGCTGGAAGGATACACGTCTCGGCATAATTTTATTTGGAATTCGTATGGTCCTGGCCCATTAGACTTGTTTCATATGTTCAAGCTAATGCAATACCATGCTGGCCCATTAGACTTGCTTCATATGCTCAAGCTAATGCAATGCAATGGGTAGGGATGGTCATTTACCATGGATCCGATGAGTTTCAATCCGATATGATCTTATAGTGTCGGATTTATTTTTTTGAAAATTGGGTTTGGGTAGGTCAAGTTTTTTAGGGATAGTTTTTATAATGTCCTCTTTATATTTTATTTCAAATATTTAGGGATAATTTTTATAATGTTCTCTTTATATATTTTTTTCAACCATCCCCTATTTTGTCGAATAACAATGAAATAATAATTATACTGCTCTCTCTATATTTTTCAATTGGCTCTTTGTTTTACAAATACAAATAAGAAAAATATGTTTTTATTTGTGTCGGGCTGTGTCGTAGGTGAGGTTTTATTCTAAAATTTAGGTCAGATTAAGTATTATCAAATGTCAGATCGCAGTGGCGGAACCAACTGGGGTGCTGGGATGTCAAGTGACACCTCAAAATTTTGGTACAAATGAAGGCCAAAATTGTTTGTAAGCCCTCAATTTCCTCCTTGTTTAAATTTGGTTTATTTTTCCAAGTTTGTAATGGTTTCACCTGCTGTACTCATATTTGTTCATTTCCTTTATTTATGTTGGCTATATTTTATTATGTTATCCCAGTAATCTTAATGCATTACATGTCTGTCAAAATGCCGATATTATGTTACACCATTTGCCCAAATATTATGCAGGTGTAACTTGTAAGAATCTTTCCATTTCAAATTGCTGCAGCGTGTTGAAGGTGAAGCAGGATCTCACCTGTGGTACTGGTGTAGGCATGAACAAGTCATACATGACATGATGCATGCAAACTCGTCCTCCATAGGCATCGCCTTCTACAAGCACTATTACATCTCCACCACCAGTTTTAGTTGTCCAAGCCAAGAAGAAACACTACTATTACATCGCCTGTTCTTTGTCTAATGAATTTTGTGACTTGAGGATGGAGGAGGTTTCCTTGTCAATATCATGCTATCCTGACCTCTTTATGCAGTTGCTGCAGTTTCAGTAGACGCTGCCTTCCTCCCTTTTTCGTATTTTAATTTCAATTCTCGCTCTTGACGAACCGTAACAAAAATTAATTAGTTTCTAGGAGCAAGTAAAAAATAAAACGCGAAAGCTTAGGGCAACCCATCAATAACGGGACTAACAACGGCGGCAGTTTCCATCCTTCTCCGTGGTTGATATAGAAAAACTGAAACCGTCCCTTGGGCGCTTGAGTGAGAGAGACTTGTAAGTAGACAAGAATGGATTCCGCCGTAGCCCAGAAAACATGGGAATTAGAGAACAATATTCTTGCAGCGGAAGCGCCTGACCCTTCATCCGACTCCATATCTTATTACGACGAGGTGGCTCAAGCCAAGTGCCTAAAAGACAAACCTTGGGCCAATGATCCCCTTTTTTCAAAAGCGTTAAGATCTCCGCCCTGGCCCTCCTCAAGATGGTTGTCCACGCCCGCTCTGGTGGCACCATTGAGGTAATGGGGCTGATGCAAGGCAAGACCGACGGGGACGCCATCATTGTCATGGGCGCCTTTGCTTTGCCTGTTGAAGGCACCGAGACTCGGGTTAATGCTCAGGCTGATGCCTACGAGTATATGGTCGATTATTCCCAGACCAACAAGCAGGTTTTTATTCTTCTTCTTACCCTTTCAGTGTCTGATCTTGCTATAAAGCTAATGCTGATGAACATCCATCCATCCTTTCTCTTGCTTCATAGGCTGGACGATTAGAGAATGTTGTTGGATGATACCATTCTCATCCAGGGTATGGATGCTGGCTGTCTGGAATTGATGTTTCAACCCAAATGCTTAACCAGCAGTTTCAGGAACCTTTCCTGGCGGTTGTAATTGATCCAACCAGGACTATTTCTGCAGGAAAAGTTGACATTGGAGCTTTCAGGACATACCCTGAAGGATACAAACCTCCCGATGACCATACCTCTGAGTATCAGACCATTCCTCTCAATAAGATCGAAGACTTTGGCGTTCACTGTAAACAGGTAGCTTATTATGTAATTCAGTTCCAGGATGCTTGTCGTCTCACTTTGTATGTTTTTTTTTCCTTCTGCAGTATTATGCTTTGAATGTCACTTATTTCAAGTCCTCTCTTGATTCCCACCTCTTGGATCTGTTATGGAATAAGTACTGGGTAAACACCCTTTCTTCTTCACCTCTTCTCGGCAGCGGAGATTATGTTGCTGGACAAATTTCAGATTTGGGTAAATGATATTTTTCTTGCTTCATTTGATAGGAAAAAGTTGATGTATGTATAGCATTGTGGCCAAGTTGTTTATTTTGATCATGTTCCATCACGCAGCTGAAAAGCTGGAGCAAGCAGAGAATCAATTGATTCATTCTCGTATTGGCCCCCTAGGGACCTCCCGAAAGAAGGTTAGTGTTGTTTTTGTGATCTGTCTCAACCTGTTTAGAGGACAAATGACTATAAATGCAATGTCAATACCAGGAAGAATCGCAACTTGCTAAGATTACTAGAGATAGTTCAAAGATAACAGTGGAGCAAGTCCATGGTTTAATGTCACGGGTGACTGAGTTGTTTTAGATTCTGAGGAATCCATAAAATTGATTCTCATTCAGCTCAGTTGTATGAATTTATGTTTTTTGTATGATCAGGTTATCAAAAACATCCTTTTCAACTCAGTTGGACAAACAAATAGGAATGAGAAGCCTGTTGCTGAGCCAATGATAGAAGCCTGATCCTATCAACCAAACATGAAATGATTACAGCTTCAGAGACCCGGTTTTAACAAGAAAGCAATTCACTCCAGGCTGCACAGTTTTGTAAATCCTTTGGTATGATCAGTTCACCTATGGTTTGCTTGGAACTAAGGTTTTTCATCATTTTTCTGCATATGTTGAAAAAATATTCCTTGTGTGGACCAATACTTTTTTTTTACAGAGAATCTTGAGGTATTCATAGTGTAGTGTAGGGGAAGTTTATGCCAATAAATCAGGAAGCTGCAACCTCCAAGACTACTTTAGGTAATATTCCCTCAAATTTTGTGTGTGTTGGTTTTTCTTTTCTTTTAATGTAATAAGTACCGAACCCGGGACATGGGGGAGGGGGAGGTGAACTCCTGGCCACTACAGTGAGTTGTTTGCCTTTTTCTTTATTTCACTGGTTCAGGCTCAAATCAAATGGATGTTTGAATACAGAAGGTTTAAATAAGTTGGAACATATGTGGTGACGGTGTTACAATTGAATACAGAGCAATAGCATTAGCCCATAGTGGAGGTATTTTGTGGACATATCTGCTATCATCTTCCATCTTTCCTTGTAGTATTTCTTTTTCTTCCAAACCTAACCATTTGAGATTTGAGATGAAACCAAATAAAACAAGGGTATTGTTTGCTTCTCTTCTAGAATAGTGAAACATCATAGATTTTAATAGTAATTTGACTGCTCAAAATTCTTTTTCAGGAATGAATTAGTATGGACATTGGACAAGGACAATTGCCCACCACCACATATTAACTAAATACTATATGTTCTATGCAGCTGCATAAACAAGGGTTTGCTATTACGAATTCTCATTACTTTTACTTAAGTAAGGCGTAGCTTGTAAACTGAAATTCATTCATGCATGTCAAAGTTGTGTTTTGAATAAAAAGGTTATTCAGATTTGATTAGGTGGGCCTCTGAAGACAACTTCGATAGGTCTAAAATCAAAGCCCAACGTAGCTTATATATAACATATTTTAAATACATGGATTGGTGTTTGGTAATAGGACGGTTTGACTTCAAATGGATCCATCTGTGCCCTTCAAATACACTTCTATGTTCCACCAAAAAAATGCTAAATCGACAAATATCTATCATTCACATATTTATGAATAACTTTTTTCATCATCTTAATTTTAAAAGGGAATTTAAATTAAATTATCATCCTACCACTTTATGACTGTTTTTTTTTTGCTTTACGTTAAGGTTTATGTTGAATTCAATTTTTCAATTTGACTATGCTACAATACTTATTTGATTACTTATACATCTAATTTTTTCATTCAACTATGCCTTGCTATATTGATTCTGATTGTTTTTGTACTTATAATTCTCAAATGTCTAAATTATAATTTTAGTTGTACTTGTATCTATTTCGAAATAAATAATAAAAATATCATTACCTAATTAATATAATCTTCCTACGATATTTTATACCAAGTATCATTTGCTCTGCCAGATTGTTCCTATTATATAAAACACAAGATTAAAAAGGCATCCCTAAGCTTATTATATCAGGTCTATATTCTTACATAATATTCTTTTTTGCAAACGCAATGGTCATTTTTTAAAAAAAATATATAAGGTGACATCAATTTAACAATTCCCCATGAAGCTATTATATAATATGTACTCTCTCTTTTAAAAAAAATGTAAATTAAAATATAGAACCGTAGTACTCCCAAAGATTCGGAAGAAAGACGGTATACGTCGATTTTTTTCTCCATTTTGTATAAAAGTATTTAGTAAGAAATTAAACCTACACAGCACACAGTCATGTTATCATGTATGTGATGAAAATAGGGGAGTGAAGCGTTGATTTAAACAAAAGCGTCCGTCAGGGTCAATAAAACGTGCCCAACGCTCGAAATAGAAAAAATATGAAAAAGAAAGTCAACAAAATCAAGCTGATTAAATTAAAAGAAATGAATCACTTTTTCAACCATTTGCATATGGGACCGGAAATAAAGTGTCCAACAAATTTTGACGAGGAGATATTGTAACAGAAGGTCACAATTGGATTTAATTTCTAGCATAAATTATGGAGTCCTACTGATCATTTTATTTTATTTTTAACGGGTTTATACTTTAGTAATCAAATTTGATTTTTTATTGAAGTTTAATCAATGTACTGTTTTTTTAACAATTTTTTGAGGGAAATAAAAGAAGAAATTTACTTCTACTAGAGTCTATAACTCAATCTATAGGGAGTAGAACAATAACAATAATAATAATATATTGATTATAATATTAATTAAATATGCATATAAGTTTTTATAGTATAAAAGATAATTATTTTTTATAATCACCACTATTCAATTTATTGACTATTTGCTCAATTATGTGTCTATTATTTTTATAATTAAGGTTATAATCAATATATTATTATTATTATTTTAAATAATTATTTGTTGTATTATTATCCAAGAAGCAGTAAAACTACTACTTATAAAATGTATACAACCTAAAGGTGAATCAACCCAAAACCCCCCAATCTATACAAAATTGTATTTTTAATTTTTTCATTAATAAAATATAAATATTTTTTACAAAATTAATATATTTTAATTAATTTTATAATATATTCTTATAATATTTTATAATTTATTTTATGATTAACATGTTTAAATGAAATTAATTTTAACCTACATACTATTTTTGTCAACAATATAATAAGTTTTTAGCTTAATTAATTGCTAAGTGTTGGATCTTGCCGTAAAGTAATTCATGTTTCATTCCCATCGGCCATCAGTTGCAATTTATATTTTTCTCATTTTTTTCAGTCATTACTTTACCAACGAAAATGGCATCATGCTATTGTTTTAAAAATTCAATAATCATTAATGTAATTGTTCCTAATTTTAGACTTTAATGTTTCTTTAGAATTTTACAATTTCGGTTGTAGTCATGTACTATAAAATTAATTATTAAATTCGCTACCGATGTTGGAAATTAGAGTTTGATCTCTCCATAGCTTTCAGTCTGGTCCCCGGGAGAGGGTCCCGCTAAATTTAGGGTCAGGTCAATTAGCCATTTAGTACCTTTGAAATGTCTTCCACCACAAAATCAGTTTCAGATTTCTATTGAAGAAGGCCAAATTCCATTCATTTATATTTTGGGAATCATTCAACGCTGGATTTGGTAATGGGTGGTTATGTGATTGAGAGGACAAAGCAGGCACTAAGAGAAAAAATAATGCAAAGGATCTACTGATTGAAGTCATAGTCAAATGGGTTTAATTCCTTATCATAATTAATTAAATTACCAACCACTCCTTTTGTCCCTTCTACCCCAATAACATCATTCCAGAAATTATTAATAAAATAGACATTTTATTTTGATTATTTACGTAAATAACATATTTCAATGAATTGTGTGTCACATACAAAAATGTGTCGATTCATCCATGTCTTGGTTGAGCCGAAATTGTTTTTACATCAAACCTGCACATTTCTATTTTTTAAAAACCATTTACTAATAATGTTTTACTTAACTAACAATTAACAATATAAACTGCAAAGGAATATAAGCTATTTACTAATAATGTATGTTAGAAAAATGGTGCAGTAATAATCCATATATAATAGATTATAATACTAAAAAATAAATAATAATAAATTAAAAACAGAACTTGAAATCAGATAGAGTTGAAAATCAGAATAATTTCGTTGAGGCATGTATAAACAGTTTCCTTAAGACAGATTCGTCATCTCCTCGGTGCTTGAGTAATGTTGGACGTCTATCTCTCAAGATAGAATAACAAACGTTCACAGCAGTAGCATACCTGCAATGAACAATCGAACACAATCTTGCCTTTCTCTATCACTAGAAACTAAAAAAATATTTTTCAAAGTTGTTGAGTTTCAAAGATGTTGTGTTGTTTCAGAGATATTGTGAAAATGACTATCATTAGTCTTTATATATTGATTGAAAAGATTAAATTTTTTGATGAAAAGATTAAACCTTTTGATGGAAAGATTTGTTGAAAGGTTAATAGATATGATTGAATGGATGCAACTTTAAAACAATAATTAATAAGTCTATTCACCAAGTGACACGACTTATTATTAGTATGTTTATTTACCAAGTGACATGACTTAGCATCAATATTATTCAACCAATATATATAATTTTTCCAACAATACCCCACATGAATAAAATTTATGGTTCAAAAATATTGACTCAATGTGGTGATAGATTCTACATTTGATATTTGAATAGGATAGGTAGGCGTCCCCCTTTGAACTTTCCTTTGTGAAAATATGTTTACCTTACTAGAATTTGGTTCTCATGGTTATGTTCATATAGCCGTGGACATCTCCTGGTTCTGCAAGAGCTTAGAGAACTATGCCCAATAGTCTCTTTAAAGCGGCTCCACTTCACTCTCACATAGATGACTTATGTTGATCGATTTACCGAAACAGCAATGGTCATTGAAAGCATTACTTAACCTTTTCCACATTTTAGTCACTGTTTACATCATAGGAATAGACTTGGGATATGAACTCCCATAGTGACCTCACAAGGTCTATGCAAGTAGGTTATCCCATTGAACCTAGATTTTGGGATCTCTAATCAACTAGGTTGGGTTTTCCTTCACATAGCGCCCTAAAAATTCATGGGCTTTAGTCACATTCCTTCGATGTTTTATCAATTTGATCTCGATTTGACATTTTTGTTAGCGTATTCACAGTGTTATCTTTTTATCTTACAAAATCAAAAAAGATAATTCAATTGAGATCCTAACGGTATTATATCGAAGACGCATGTGTCTCGACTTACCATTACGTTATGTGCTCTACCAAATGCTGCTTGGTTATCACAATATAGACATATTGTGGGCACAAACTTGGGTCATTCTAAAATATCCTCCAAAAAATTCCGTAGACATTCATCCTTTAGCATATAGGTGGAAAATCTAATCCAAAAGACTTTTCCACCATTGCCTATCAACTTCTTGTTCAAAGTCTTGATAATTTTTATCAATAGTCTTTATAGTTCGTTTCGTTGAACTTGACCAACTTCCTTAGTCTTAAAAGAATGAGGCAATTTTGGATTTCAATATCGTATTCTTGATTTCAAGATTCTCTGATTCATGCAAAAGAAATGATATGCATTGTTATGACAAATATAACCAATTATCACAAAAACAAACACGTTATGAGGATAATCCATGGTAACAAAATTGTTTCGTTTTCCACCATTAATACCATTATTTTTATGGCAAACATAGTCAATAAAAATACAATTCACCATTTTAGGACCTATTCTCATTTGCTTCGGTAAATAAGTCATTACTTTCATAAGACACCCCCACACTTTAAAGTAGTTGTAGGAATATTTTCTACCATTCTATAATTTATATGACGTCTTTTCTCTTTTTTTATTTTTTGTGGGACACCTTATTTAAAAGGTAATTTATTAATAACACAACTTCCCTCACATGTTCTGTGATAACCCTCACTTTATAACGTGCATCAATAAGGCTTTGAGAATGTAGCTATGACATAGGAAATCAGAGTGCTTTCATGCCTTGACAACGTTGAAGGTGGTAGCAACATGAGTACTTCCATGCCTCGACAACATTGAAGGCGGTAGCAACATCTACACCATCCTCTCTAATAATAGGAGGAACAACATGGTCAAATAACACTTTCTCATTACCGTGTTTTGAAATTTTTTCCGCAAGCTTATAGTCACTGATAATGTTTGACTTTGGTTCGAAGTTTAAGCCTAAGTAATGACTATATCACCAGACTGAGAGCCATGCGTGTTCTTGGATTATGCCACGAAAAAAACCCGAACTAATCAATTTCTTTTGAACTATAGGAATTTAGTAAACTAAAAAACCAAAACATAAGTACAAAGCCAACACAATTCTATTCAACTCTAAACACAAACAAAGGTTAATCTCAAAAATAATTTACTAACGATAATGACATTTTATTATCTTTAGTTTCCAACATATCATGAGAATCAAACAAGAATTTGAGAGATTTAAAGAATTTCTCATTCCACCATCATCTCTTTACTTCTCCAAAATTGCAACTGTCATGTTGTCTTTACAATTTTTCAAGAAAATTATTAGTACATCAATTGAATAAAAAAATATCAAATGAATCCTCATTTATATTCATACACAACTCAAATTAGTATTTTTTTCAACAAAAAAATTAAACCGCCACTTCTCATTCTTAATTATGGTTCTAAAATAAACACAGTCACCACATAAAATAATTAGGACCATTATAGTATTTTTTAATAAAGAAAAACGTAGGTTTAGTAACCTTAATAAGTGCACAATGCCTTTTTATAATGTCTAGTCATCTTTCAGTTTCCAATAAATTATATTATCAAAATAAAAATTATCATAATTGAATATTTCTTCTCAAAGATAAACAATACTAGCCATTTAATTTTAACATTTTTAATGCCCTCACAAAGTAAGTAAAACTCAATTTAAATGCATGCTTTGTCATATTTTAAAAAAAATCATTTTAAACCAAATGATGAAACATTAAACATGCATTATCACTATTTCAAAAATTTCATAAAACAAGATTTACAATCACAACCCTTTTAATCATGAGACGGTGTGGAGCAAACGAGTGGTGAGGTCCACAAATCAAGAGATTGAATGGAATCGGTGAATCCATTTTTTTCTACTTTCGATGTTAGTAAAGGTAATCTATTCAACTGGAATTAAAATTTTGTTATCCGTCTTAAGATTGTTAGAAAATATTATAGTAACAATCCAAATATAATAAATTATCGTAATAAAAAATAAATAATAATAAATTAAAAGCAGAACCTGAAATCGGACAGAGTTGAAAATCAAAATAATTTGTTGAGTCCTGTATAAATAGTTTCCTTAAGACAGATTCTGTAACGACCCGAATTTCAGAATCCGATGGTCGAGTTAATCCGAAGCGCGGGCTTTGCGTTTGGGCCAAGATGTCAGGGCCTTGAGAGCCTTATTGGGCTCGATCCTTATTGTTGGACTTGAGTTGGTTTGAATATAGGTTAAGAAGAATTTAAGAATGGTAGTTTGGTAAAAGCATAATTGGATGAAGGTTTGGGGGACATTTTCTTTATATGCTGCAAAAAGGGAGTTCCATGAGGTCATCTTGTCCCATGTATCCTCACCCTCCATATTTTCATCTCCTACTTCTAAGAACCAAAACAAAAAGGTGAAAATTTTGAGCTTTGGGGGAGAATCTCGTTTTGATTGTGGAGGAATATTTGATCATCATCCAAGGATCTACGAAATAAGGTAAATATTGTTTGAAATGGGAAGAAGATGTTTAGAGGGGTTCCAAGAGGAAGAATGAGATTGAGCAATTGGAGGCTTCATTCTTAGCTTTAATTCAAGGTTAGTACACTACTAACTCTCAAAGTTTCCTAGAAATCATAAAACTAGATATTGTTGCATGTTCTGATATTGTTGGTTGAGATTAAGCTTGGATGCCCTTTAATGGTAACTTCAAGATTCGATGTTAATAAAGTGTAAAATTGATAGAAACTGACCTTAAACACTTTCTATAAGTTATATGTTGAGTTTTTAGGGTTACCAAGTTAGTTTAGGGGTTAAAGATGAGAAATTCATACCTCAGACCTGGAAATCTGGGTTCGCGTATTGGTACTGGTGGTTCAGTACTGATACCCCTCTCTATGAAAAGAGGCAAAACATGAAAGGCGTACCGATACGGCTTTTCGAGTATTGGTACCCTTTTTATGAATAAAATTTTAGTAGCATTTTAGCGTACCAGTACACAAATGAGCTTATCGGTACCATTATTCTATTGAGTTCGAGGATCGGTACGAGGGTAAGCGTATCGATACTGGGTACCGATACGCGTAGAAGGTGTATCGGTACAGGTTTAGCACCAATTCTTTCAAATATAAATGAGTACTGATACTCAATGAGAGTTTCGATACCCTTAGGTGTATACTGATACCTACATAGGAGTACCGGTACTCGCTGGGTAATCAGCCCAATGAATTTGAGTTTGCGTTTGAGGGCTCTATAATTCAGGGTAAAGTGCCCAATGGGTCTCCCAAGGTATAAAATGAAGTTTAAAACTAAGAAACTAAGATTTAAACCCCGCATGTACAATAAATGGCTAATAACTTGGTAAAATATTAATGTGTTGTCACTTAGCAACAATAAGGGATCTATGGGGTCGCATTGCTTGTATGCCAGATAGGCATTAGTTAAGCTATGGTGATGTGTTGTGCCCAATGGGTCTCCCAAATAGAGGTTACCGATGCTATATGACCCGGGCCTTATTCGAAGATATTCAAGAGATGATTCCGAGTATGGGTGTATGTTTCGATGCTACGTGACTCAGCCTCACCCAGAGTGTAGACACTTGAGGGATAATGCTATGTGACCCGGCCTCACCCAAGGTGTATAATCATATGCTATATGACCCAGCCTCACCCGAATTGTATATTTTGATGTTACATGACCCGGCCTCACTTTAAAGTTGTTGTCGATGTTGTTATTACCTAGGTGATATGTTAAGATCTCGGGCTTGGTTGGTCCTTGTGTGCCATGATTGATGACTGATTTTTTAGGCATGTGTTTAGACGACTAGTGGTAGCGTCATTGTTATCTTACCATGATATCATATCTTGTAGCATCGTCTTATTTATGATTTGCATGAAGCATGGTTGAGTGGTTGTGTATCCACTGAGTTTTGTTAGCTCAGCGTGCGGAATCGTTGTTTCCATTCGCAAGTTAGTAGGTTTGACATATTGCTTAGAGGAACACCATCAGTGAAGGATTCTAGCGCATCGTCTCTCCAGAGTACAATACTTAGGTCTTTGGGCTATGTATTCGTAGGAACCTATTATTCTTTGTAACTTGTATTTGTATTTGTATTTCTTAAACGATAGATTCAAATATTTTATAATGTAATTTTAAAAAGAGCTTCATTGTATATATTTCAAATATTATTTATACATTATTGGATTGAAATAAAATGGACTTTGGAAATTTATTATGGTTTGGGCTAAACTAGGTTGGAAATTTTATAGTGGGTTTCAGGCTTGAGGCTCAAATGTGACATTTGGGTTGATAGTGTTACATTTAGTGGTATCAGATCCTAGGTTTAGCCGATTTTAAAAAAACCCCGGGGTGGTTAGGAGTTGTGGATAGGTGTCTAGCGAATACAAGCCTTTATGTCTAAGTTGTACTCTTTCAAGACTGGAATCTAGATGGTGTGCCATCTCTGGTTACAAAATTAATATAGATTTAATGGTGATTGTGAGGGGCCGTGATGATGGTTGATTTCTTTGAAGATGATTTTGAGATCGAAGTTATCTCAGACGTTAAGCTTGGGTTCATGAAAGAATGGAAGAGTTGAGGGCGTGCCTTCTTTTATCACTCGAGTAGCAATCATTGCTATGTGCCATAGGCTACTCTGAAGTTTTGAGTTCATAGTGAGAACCTCTAGTGGCGAGATTTTACGTGTTGGTGGACGACTCTTATGGAACGGACATGATGACTTGCTTTCAATTGACTTGTGGTAGAGTGTCAATCGTGGGTCCCTTCATCTATAATAAGTGATCTTTGATGGTAGGGTACCATATGATGAGGATGTAGAACACCTAGTAGGTTTGCATTTTTGTGTAATGTTGGGAGGTATATGATGGTTGTGAGGTCCCAAGTGCGCTCTTAGTAAGCTGAATGCTCTGAGATCTCGAGCAAGGTATGCTTGTTGCAATTGTTTATAGTAGTGGCCAGAAGGACATCGTGGGTATTGTGCAAGACAATACTTGAGTAAAGCTCGAGGATGTGGGTTTGCCAGATTTGGTGGAGTTGTTCTTTTTAAGGAGTTGATATGGTCTTGTCCATTGGTTGTTTTTTAGTCACGAGCTAGCTTGAGATGTCAAGCGTCGTGTTAGAAGCTTCGAGGCTCTAAGGGAACCAAACCCATGGTAATGAGAATGACTAACTACCACATTCTTAATGTAGTTTTCAGACTAGTTTGGGTCAGGTAGCACGAAAAATAACCAGAAAAGTTGTGAAGAGAGCCATGTTTCTCAAAGGGAAAGGTATCATTGTTATAGATCTAAAGATATTGAAATGTCAGGAGATGATAACCCAATCAAGCAGGTCAGTGGTTAAAAAATAAAAAATAATACGTTAGTGAAGCTCTTATAAAAGAAATGAGAGATCAGTTTTTGCAGTCGGTTCAAGGCGTCAGAACAATGTTGAGTAAGAGTAAGATTTTCTACGGTTGAGCCGTTATGCCCAGAGTTTGTTGCTATCAAAGAGTAAAGATGTTTTGGTTTAGACTTGGATTCAAGGTTGACATATTGATGCACGAGATAACAGGTTCGCTTGGGATATTTTTGAGTTAGTCATTAGTGCGAAGGCACTCGAATGACTTCAGAGCCAACATTGAGTCACTTTAAAAATTTTATAGACTGTGTTGTGGGGAACTAGGACATCATAAGATTCTTCTCAGGCTCCGTTAAGAGGTTTCGTGCTTTGATGGGATCAAAGAGAGTAATCACAGATCAGCTTCTGAGGGTTTGTTTAGAAATCTAGATTGAGGGTTCGTAGGGACTTCTCAATTTTTGTTATAACAAGGAGTGTTGATGGTTCAGCCCTAGCGTCTTTCCCACTGGTTAGTGAGCATTTTTGTTAACATAACCTTAGGGTATGCTTCTTGCTTAGGGGATTTGTTGTGAGTTCTAGACATTGAGTCACGTGGCAAATGACTGCCCATTTGTGGATGAGTGTTCACCGGCTCAGTTCCTGAGGTTGATTCCTTCTTGGCATAGTAAGAGTTCTTCATGAGGTGATGCTAGGGCATTGTTGAGGTATCAGGGTGATGGTTACGTGAGATCCGCCGTCAGAGTTGACGTGCAAGCTTTTGCTAGATGACATGTTGTTTAGGCCAAAGATGACAACCTTGCTACCGCAAATATTTAATTTTTAGTCTCTCCCTTGATAACAGTTTAATTTCTTGTTCTTACCATAACAATAATCTCGTTGAGTGAGGTTTGTGTTAAGTTCCTCAAGAATTTATGTTGGCTTGGTTAAAATTATTGAATTTGTAAGTGCTAGCAGGTAAGGGTTCCACCATATGCGGTGAATATAAATTGAGAGTAATAGTCCCTGTGGACTTGTTAGACTTATCTTTAGTATAGGTTGGTCGTGTGACTACGATGTGTTCTTTGGTTTCTGAGCTAGAGTCTCAAAGTTGGGGTTTGAAATGACCATTTGTTACCTCTCCAAAAGTATTGTTTTTAATGTCAATCTTACAATGTTTTTGCATGTTTTTAGGTACATTAGGATGTTAAAACCATGCATTTGCATAAGGAGTTTAAAATCTTGTCTATGCCAGTGTGAAGGGTTGTTTTGTTGGCAATTTTGCAAATTTGGCATATTATTTGGCCCAGAAAAGTAACACATAAAGGAATGCCAGAGATAATGCAGGGTGTTGTTGGCACAGATGGACCAGACAATGCCAAGCACCGGTTGGCAGAGAAGTGAACTTGATGCCATGCCAAGAGGCTATTGGACCCCAAAAAATAGAATATGATCAAGCTCCGAAAAGATAGCAATTGGATCAATCTCCAAAAAAAATAGCGGATAAGATGGTGCCAAGACTGGTTGGCAGATTCATGCCAAGCTTGGACGCCAAGGCAGTGTCGGTAGTATAACGTCAGCCCTAGCCTGATCAGTTCTCATTCAAATGTGGATAAGATAATTATCTCTTATCTCTTCCATTTAAAATTCAAATGAAGAGCTCATCATATCCCTTCCTTGTACGCCTATTTAAACATCAGCCGAAGAGGACTAGAGATGGTGAGAGATAGACGATCGGAGTGAGGAGTTGGTGTGCAACGATTGACAACTGACTGCACCTTGGAAGGGTGGTTCGACCAGCTTGGCCGAGAAGCCTAGATCTTGAAGGGCTGCATCGAGATACCCATTCTAGCCCATTTTCTCTTTCAAGTTATTTTATTTTGATTTAAATGGTGATGTACGTGGGAAACGAATATGGTTTTTTGGTTAAGTCTCTCACCATGAACTAATTTCATAGTTGGTAAGGGATGTTAGCGTTGAACGCTATTTTATGTTATAGTTTTTAATAATAAATATGCATTCGCAATGTTTTATCTATTCGGCATACTTTAATGTTTCCTAAATACTATGCCAAGCGAGAGCTGGCACTGTTGGCCTATTGCTTCTCAATATCTTAACAGACTTGGGGTGACAACGATCAAGTTGTTGAATACTAAGGATAGAAGCTTCGAGAGAAGTCGTTCAAGTAGATGAACTTACTTCGGGATTGAAATCTACCCCTTAGGAGTATAGATTGGATCTTAATCAAATTGGTTTATTTAAAGCATGCACTATAGAGATATAGGGGTTTTTACATGATCAATTTAGGGCAATGACCATCGAGAGAGGCTTTGCTAATTTTGAATCTGCTCGGCAAACAATGCCAGGACAGGTTGTTATTAAAGGCTGGCATGGCATGAATAGCGTGAAAACTAGGCATTCCCTGCCAACGCTCATCATTCATTAAAACACATTTCTTGCCAACGTCTTTACTTTACTTTTATTCCTTTTCTTTCTAATTATTTCCAAAACCAACTTCAAAACAAATCAACTTTTTCTTAAGGCAAGTAACAATCAAAGCAATTAAATTCCAAGTCAATCTCTGTGGGATTGATACTCAGCTTACCAGCTGTATTACTTGTAGACCGTGTATACTTGCACGCAAAAGACTCATCTTGGCACTGTTTTATACTTTTCCAATACATATCTTATGCCTCTTTTGCCAGCATCTCACCTAGAGAGTCTATAAGTTTTTGGCGTCGTTGCCGGGGATTGCAAAGAAATTGATTGCTTTCAAATTTTTACTTGTCTTCTTTTTTATTTTATTTTTACCTTTTTGTTTTTATCGGTGTATGACCAGAAGCCATCCTGTGGTGGACATGTGACTATACCATCCAGAAATTGAGAAAACCTTGCGGAGGTTAAAAAGAATATTTCGAGATATGCAAAACCAAGGTAATAGAGGGAATGGTGTGGTGAACAATGGAGGAAATCCACTGAACAATGAGATAACACCACCTGTTATCCCAGTTGTTAATGAGAGACCTATTAGAGAACATTCGGCACCAACCATTGACAATTTAATGCCAGAACTTGTTGGCACAGATGTAAACGCTATCAATTTTGAACTTAAGCCGATAATGATTCAAACTCTTTTTAATGTGGGTCAGTTTGATGGAGCACTCACTGGAGATCCTAGGCAATATCTAAAAGTAGTTCATGGAGATTTGCCAGTTATTCAAACAAAATGGAGTACCTGAAGATACCATGAAACTGGAGTTATTCACATTTTCCTGGAGAGATAGAGCTAAGGCTTGGCTCAATTCCTTGTCACCTGGCTCAGTCACTTCATGGCCAGACCTATGCCATAAGTTCTTGACAAGATTCCAGCCTCCAACAGTCACTGCCAAGCTATGAGGTGAGATCATTACATTTAGGTAGGCTGAGGATGAGACCTTATAAGATGTCTGGAAAGATTTAAAGATCTGCTGAGAATGTGTCTTATACATGGATTCCCAAATTGGACTCAAATACAAACCTTTTACAATGGATTAAATGCACAAACAAAGACTGTTGTTGATGCTTCAGTAGTCGGTTCGTTTCTTGACAAGACGTATACCTAGGCTATTGACATTTTAGAGAGGATTGCAATCAACAATTTTGAATATCTTGTTGCTAGACTTGGGACCGGAACTAAAACCAATGGGAAATATTAGGTTGATGAAGAATAATGAGGCCCAAGAAGTCAAAGCATTAGACCCATTTTGTACAATTTGTGGAGAGAATCATCATGTAGATGAATGCCCTGTCAACCCTAAATCGGTAAACTTTGTTGGCAATGTTAATCGTTACTATAATCCTAACTTCAATATTTATAATGCAGGTTTGAGACAATACCCTAGTTGAGCATGGGGAAATCAAGGAGGTAACCAGTATAATGCCCATCACCGAATACCCAGAGGCAGAATAACAATGCCAAGCCAGCTTTCAACAACAATGGCATGCCAGCATTTTATCAGAATGTCATGCCGCAGAAAGCTCAAAACAATTTCCAACAAGGGTAGAGATTCAATCAATGAGACACTCTCACAGAGTACATGGAAAGGAATGATGCCACAGTCCAGAGTTTGGCAGCATCAATGAGGAACTTGGAAGTTCAACTTGGGCAGATTGTCAATGCACTCAGCAATCGACCCCAAGGAACACTGCCAAGTGACACAGAAGATGCTCGGTACAAAGAAAATGAGTAATGTAAAGCCATAGCTCTTCAGAGTGGTAAGCATTGTGAGATGGAGAAGGTTGCTAAACAGCCAATTAATTGCCAAGTCGAGAAGCCAGTGCCAACAGAAAACCCCAGGGAAACAGAGAAAGAGGAACCAAACACAGATGATGCCAGTAGCAATGCCAAAACAGATGCTAAAACTGATGTCAAAATTGATGCCAACCAGAATTGATGCCAACCAGACTGATGCCAGCACTGCCCTGGCCAGTAGCTCCGACATATGTTTATCTGCCACCACCATTTCTAGCGAGACATCAAAATCATAAGCAAGACCAGCAATTCAAGCGTTTCTTAGAGGTTCTTAAGCAATTGCAAATCAACATTCCATTGGTAGAAGCCCTTGAGCAAATGCCCAACTATGTTAAATTCATGGAGGACATCCTGTCCAAGAAGAGAAAGTTTGGAGACTTTGAAATTGTTGCTTTGACCGAAGGATACAGTGCCATGATCCTAAACCGATTGCCACCAAAGCTGAAAGATCCGGAGTTTATGTTCTATTCTAGTCTATTATAGGGTAGAGATCATTATCTTTCTTTCATTAAATTTATATTTAGTTATTTGTATTAAAAATATTATTTGCTCTCACATTGTGAGTAGCTAAAATTCCAATACCAATTTAAAGAAATTTGTTGAGTGCATTTATTTAGAGATCAATATTTGTAATTGTACAAAATAAGTGTAGAGACCAGAGATATGCTTGACATTAATTAAAAAGGAAAAGCTGAGACAAGTCCGTGGAGATTCTGGGGACGAGCGTGTGAAGAGTGAAGTAAAGAGAAAGAAGCAGCGCGTGAGGAAGGACTGGACCAGGCTACGCGGGTCCCACCCACCTTCGGTTTAGCTTTGTTTTGTAAGTATAAATGGAGGGAAGGGCTTAAAGTTCCCAGTCCTCCCTCTCTTCACCAACTCCCCCACACAGACTCTATTCCTTTACGTTTGTGGTAAAGATAAAAACTGGGATACGTCTTCATTTTTTTCTTCAAGTAAATACTATTAGACCTTTTTTTTATTGCTCTGAATACGAGTCTTTAAGTGTGTGTGGTGTTTCTCTTTTTTGTATCCCAACAGCTTCTTCCACCTCTGGCTGCTACCAAGCCTGGAAGATGGGCATCAGTCTCGAGGAGATCAAGAACGAGTCCATTGATCTGGTACCGCTCTTTCTCTTCTCCTCTACAACTACAATACATAATTCTTATACATGCGTGCTGGTTTTCTCATCACACAAAAGGTGTTTATTTTATGCATGAATCATGTCTCCCCCCTACCCTTCTGAAAACAGGGGAATCTTTCCGTTACTTTTTGGCTAACTAATAAGATTTCACCATGCGTGATTGAAACGATGTTTGGTTCAACTTTTATGAATTTTGTCCCCGGCCTTTCCTTTGTAGATACTCCTATTCAAACGCTGTTTTAGTCGCTTCATTTGTTTCTTTTTCAAGCTTTTGTTGCCATACCAAACATAATTACCTGTTATTTTTATAATATTAAAAATCACGATGAGATTTACTACCATTCATAATACGACATTCCATCACATGCTTCCAACGTATCCGTCCTTATTTGTCTGTAAAAAAATATGTAATAAAGTTCGATAATTTGACATATGTGCCTTCTCGTGTGAATAGAGTTTTTTTTTTTACTTTTTTCCCCTTGGAGATTACATAATAAATGCCTTGTATTATATTATATTGTAATAAATGAGATGGAAAAGGACACACTATGACTATATCGATGGCTAATTACTTCATTTGACGGGATGTGCCTGCAAATATCTTTGGGCACGTATAACGTTAGTGCCTGCCTTTTGAAACTCTTCACGTGTTGAGGAAAAACTATACTCTGTCCCCTCCTTTTATTATTTGTTTTCTCTTGAACAAATAACAAAATTCCCTCCTTTTCGAGTCTTCTATGTGTTTGGTTTGTTTTATACTTTGAACAGCCTAGGTAGGCTATGCATATTACATAGAGTCCTTGTTGAGCGAAATTTTCAACAAAAGTAGCTTCTTATGGTATTGTTATCACAATTGATGATTAATTGTTGCTGGTTATATACGGGCTTCTTCGTTCAGCTGCACTCGATTTCTCTCCGGAAAAAACGAACGATTGAAGATTTATTTAACTCATTTTGAAAGTAAAGACAGTAATAATCACCGGTTCTTGCATGCATCACATGTCACAAACTAAATCAACAAATATGCTCCTAAAATGCATTTTCTGTGAGTTGGCTAAGTGACAACTGCTTACAGGAACGGATTCCTATTGAGGAAGTTTTCGAGCAGCTAAAATGTTCAAGAGAAGGTTTGACTACCGAGGAAGGCAACAATCGCCTTCAAGTATTTGGACCCAACAAACTAGAAGAGAAAAAGGTTCATACCATAAACCACTTACATAAAAGTTTGTAAATTTCCAGCTTGTATAATTATGTATGACGTGGTATGATACTCTGCAAACAGGAGAGCAAAGTGCTCAAGTTCTTGGGTTTTATGTGGAACCCTTTGTCATGGGTCATGGAAGCTGCTGCTATAATGGCCATTGCCCTGGCAAATGGTGATGGAAGACCTCCGGACTGGCAGGACTTCGTTGGTATCATTGTCCTGTTGGTGATCAACTCCACCATTAGTTTTATTGAAGAAAATAATGCTGGTAACGCTGCAGCTGCTCTCATGGCTAATCTTGCTCCAAAAACTAAGGTGAGATACATTCAACAACACAACAGTTTGTTGAATCTTCATTCTGTCTTATTTTTAATCATGATTTTGGCTTGTTGTCCTTGTAACATATAGGTTCTTAGAGATGGTCGATGGAGCGAGCAAGAAGCAGCAATTCTAGTTCCCGGGGACATTATCACTATTAAATTGGGAGACATAGTTCCTGCTGATGCTCGTCTTCTCGAGGGTGATCCTTTGAAGATTGATCAATCTGCTCTTACCGGGGAGTCTCTTCCTGTCACCAAGAATCCATCAGATGAAGTGTTTTCTGGCTCAACGTGTAAACAGGGTGAAATAGAAGCAGTTGTTATTGCAACTGGTGTTCACACCTTTTGGGCATTTCCAGAAAGTGCTTACTGCCATTGGTAATTTCTGCATCTGCTCAATTGCAGTTGGAATAGCCGTTGAGATAATAGTCATGTACCCGATACAGCACCGCAAGTATAGGGATGGGATTGACAATTTACTGGTTCTCTTGATTGGTGGAATCCCAATTGCTATGCCAACTGTGTTGTCTGTCACCATGGCTATTGGTTCCCACAGGCTTTCTCAACAAGGGGCTATCACAAAGAGAATGACAGCCATTGAAGAAATGGCAGGAATGGATGTTCTCTGCAGTGATAAGACTGGAACTCTGACTTTAAACAAACTTACGGTTGATAGAAACCTAGTTGAAGTATTTGCAAAGGGGGTCGAAAGAGAGCATGTTATTCTTTATGCAGCAAGGGCTTCAAGGACTGAAAATCAGGATGCTATTGATGCTGCAATTGTAGGAATGCTTGCAGATCCAAAGGAGGTATTTTTCTCTTGCTGATCTTTCTGCTATTATATTTAGGATTGAGTCCAAGGATTCCTAAGTCATTTTGGATACTAATTTGGCAGGCACGTGCTGGCATTCAAGAGATTCACTTCCTCCCATTCAACCCTGTAGACAAGAGAACTGCTCTAACCTACATTGATTCTGATGGAAACTGGCATCGTGCTAGCAAAGGTGCACCAGAGCAGGTATGGTGTGTTCTCATTTTGGAAATTTTCTGAATTTTTTTTTTTGGATAAGCAATTCTTTTATTCATATCCAAGAAGCAACAAAAGTTGCTACAAAGAACTTAAAAACCATGCTCTTAAGCATCCATCAAAGGATACCCCAATCAGCACATAGCCTCCTATTTACATTTTCCATACTAATATTCCTATCTTTCAACCGAATACAAACAACACTCTTTACACAATTCAGTATATCTATACAACTCCTACTAATTCCACAAAAATGCCTTCGATTTCTTTCCTCCCACACAAAGTATATATGAGCTTGCCAAGCCAATTTTAGGATACACACAATTAGAGATTTTCCCTTCAACATTCCAGTGGCCCAATTTAATTCTTCTTCCCAGCTCAACACTGCTCGAGTCAATCCACAAAGTCTGAGAATCCCTCTACAGACTTCTCTTGAAAACGAGCATTCAAAGAATAAATGAGATCTAGACTCGAACCTATCACTGCAATTTTCACATAGACCATATATAGGCATTCCTATCTTTATCAGCCTATCCTTTGTAGGCAATCTATTCAGGACTGTCATCCAAACAATAAAAGCATGCTTTGGTATATGCAAAGAAAACCACACTATTTTGTGCCACTCAATTTTATCCTTTGCCTCTCGAACGTCTGACCAAATCTTCTGAAATTTTTTGGTAGGTAGCTTCTAACATTTATGCTTTCAATGTCCTTAAATAGATTATAACTCTTTGCAATTGCAAAGAAGATGTCAAGAGAAAGGTTCATTCAGTTATTGATAAATTTGCTGAACGCGGGCTCCGATCTTTAGCTGTTGCAAGACAGGTCAGAAAATTAAACTTGCGAATGCTTCATGTTGTTTAGATAACTAAATTGTGTTTAATTTCTATTTCTGCAGGAAATACCTGAGAAAACGAAAGATAGTCCTGGGGCACCATGGCAATTTGTTGGTTTGTTGCCGCTATTTGATCCTCCAAGGCATGATAGTGCTGAGACAATCAGAAGAGCTCTTAATCTTGGAGTTAATGTTAAGATGATTACTGGTGAGAGTTGTTTAATTATTTAGTATTGCACCTTGTCTATAATTTCATTATGTAATTCTTTGTACTATTTTTCTTGATACGCAGGGGATCAGCTTGCCATTGGCAAGGAAACTGGCAGGAGGCTTGGAATGGGAACAAACATGTATCCTTCATCTTCTTTGCTCGGCCAAGACAAGGACGCTTCCATTGCTGCCCTCCCTGTAGATGAATTGATTGAGAAGGCTGACGGATTTGCAGGAGTGTTTCCAGGTGTGTTTTAAGAACTCTGTTGATAACGCTTCTATATTTTTGCCCCTTTACGCTTTTTGAGGAAACTGTTCTGTGTAACACTGGCTGCTTGTTATCATGCACTATAACTACTGATTTCCATACACCTTTGATACTTGTATAATTTCTTACAAGTGCCATTAATTTATTATAGGGCCTCTACTCTTTAGTTTTTCTTCTCCCTAACATTTCCTTTTCATACCAATGACAGAACACAAGTATGAAATCGTTAAGAAGCTACAGGAGAGAAAACATATTTGTGGCATGACAGGAGATGGTGTGAATGATGCCCCTGCTTTAAAGAAGGCAGACATCGGAATTGCTGTTGCTGATGCTACAGATGCTGCTCGAAGTGCTTCGGACATCGTACTGACTGAACCCGGGCTAAGCGTCATTATCAGTGCAGTGCTGACCAGCAGGGCTATTTTCCAAAGGATGAAGAACTACACTGTTAGTCATATCATAACTTACTTCTGTTTGCTTTTTCACTCTTACTCCTTGGTGGGTGTTTCTAACCCTTTTTTTTCTTATTCCTTTACTTTGTAGATCTATGCGGTTTCAATCACCATTCGCATTGTGGTAAGTATATAAAGACCTCTAAGACTTAGAATACGGGTGATGCTAAATTGCTTTACAAAAGGATTAAGTTTTTCATATTGTCATTTGGCAGTTTGGCTTCATGTTTATCGCCTTGATATGGAAGTTTGACTTTGCACCCTTCATGGTTTTAATTATTGCCATCCTGAATGACGGTGAGATGATCTTTGTCACTATGTGTTATTGTACAAGTCACCAGGACCCCGTGGTCTTGAATCTGATTAATTTCATCATCACATTTATAGGTACAATCATGACAATTTCCAAGGACAGAGTGAAGCCATCTCCAATGCCAGACAGCTGGAAACTCAAGGAGATATTTGCTACTGGCATTGTGCTTGGAGGTTATTTAGCACTAATGACCGTGTTATTCTTCTGGGCAATGAAAGACACCAATTTCTTCTCAGTAAGAACCGCTTTTGCTATGTATCCTTTATGTATTGTTTTGGTGAGATTTCTTTTTAATATTGCCATGTTTCCATTTCCTATATTTCAGGACACATTCCATGTTAGATCACTGAGGAATAGTAATGAAGAAATGATGGCAGCTTTATACCTTCAAGTTAGCATTGTGAGTCAGGCCCTCATTTTTGTCACAAGGTCTCGCAGTTGGTCCTACTTTGAACGTCCTGGACTTCTTCTAGTCAGTGCTTTTATGATTGCTCAGCTGGTAAGAAAATTGAACTAATCTAGTAAGCTATTTATCATAAGGTTTTAGCGGGGCTCATATATCATCTCTATTTATATCGTGTGTTATTAACAGATAACTCCCTATTAATGTCTGGCAGGTGGCCACTTTGATAGCCGTGTATGCAAATTGGGGTTTCGCTAGGATTAAAGGTATGGGTTGGGGATGGGCTGGTGTAATCTGGCTTTACAGTGTGGTGACATATATCCCACTCGATCTTCTCAAGTTTGCAATACGCTATGTTCTAAGTGGAAAAGCTTGGGATAACCTTTTGGAGAACAAGGTAATATTCATTCATTCCTTAGCCTTGCAAATTTGTCAAGTGCTTTGACTTTGGTCTTGCGGTTCCATGAGTTTCATTTGCTCTTTTGCATTATAGACTGCCTTCACTACCAAGAAAGATTATGGAAAAGAGGAGAGAGAAGCACAATGGGCAGCTGCTCAGAGAACTCTGCATGGCCTTCAACCACCACAAACCTCAAGTGTTTTCAATGAAAAGAGCAGTTACAGGGAACTTTCAGAGATTGCAGAGCAGGCCAAGCGCAGGGCTGAGGTTGCAAGGTGAGCCTTCTAATTTCTGCACCTACTTTGGCATGCATGTGCACAGTGGACTTTGAAGAAAAAACAGTGCCGGAGAATGCATTTCGGACTGTTGTCCTTTTTCATCCTTTCTGTATATATTTCTTGATTTTTCGGTTTTGATGATGATTTTGTGTAGGCTGAGGGAGCTGAATACACTGAAGGGGCATGTTGAATCGGTTGTTAAGCTCAAGGGTCTTGATATCGACACCATTCAGCAGCATTACACTGTTTAAAGAGTCAACACAAAAAGGAGCGATGATGATGATGAACAAGACCCTTTTCACCGCGAATATTATTATTATTACTACTATTACTATAATAATAGACTTTGTAGACTAGATTTAGGTCCATTTTCCTTTTCCTATATGTTGGAATTTATGTTGGTTGTTACTACTTTTTGAATGCAGAAAAGTTCATCAATAACACCACCTTTCATTATTTTCCCCTTCTTTTTGTTGCTAATATACAATTATCATAAGTACTTCAGCTATTTAAATCGTGCCCGTTATATGATAATGATACATGAGTTCATTCTGATGTTGTGTCCTCTTCAAATTAAACAATACAGGCATATACCTTATTTGCATTTTAAACGAGAGAATTTTTCCTAAATGAAAATTGTTACCGCGTTCACCATTTACATTTGGAAAATGTACTTGATGCGAGATTGATGTAGAATAAATCATAGGGTCTTTTTTCCCCTTATTTTCTTAGTGTTTAATCTGGTGAGAGGTCTCACAGGGATTGGTTTATTTGATTTAGTTGGTCTGCAATTGCTCAAGCTAATGACAAATCTGAGGAAATTTCCAGCATTCAAACAGGTTGCAAGAATTCAGGAAACGGTTCTATGCAATGAAAATATGTGGGGGTACATACTGGTAAAAGCAGTCGAGTTAAAAGTAGCTTCTTAGGTTTTGTGTTGCGCTTCATAGACAAACCTACTTTCTAAAGGTGGTGTTAAATTAGCTAGAGCTAGTTGTAGTTGTCTTGAAATCCATGCTATTGTTAAGATATGCAGGTACCACCTTCCAATTGGATGCAACCAAATCAAAAGCTGGAAAATGCAGGTAAAGCACCAAACAATAAAACCAATGAAAATGAAAGGCTGCCTTAACTTTAAGATTCAGAGAGCAACAAGTGAATAAGGTGCCAAAGCCTTTGCATTAACCAAAAGACCAAAATAGAATTAGAAATGAATTACTAGAATTTAAGTTTAGAAGTAGAAGTCACTGTCATATAAGATCCTGTATCGCTGTTTAGTGCGTACCCTAACCCTTCAAATATCAGCAAAAATATGGAGTATTATTTGTTTTGGCATAAAAGGGGTGAAAAAATGTAAGTACATCGTACACCTAACTCACGTTTACAGGAAATCAAAAAACTTGTCACCTTCAACAACAGTAACGTGCAATCTGAAATGCATTTCTTTTGGGGGCACAGGTTCAAGTGCAGAAACAATAGCGCCTGGTTTATTAGTCGACTTAATGAAGGGGTTTCATCTTTACATAATCATTGTAATATAAAGTTGAATAAAATAATAATTATAATACTGAAGAGAAGCCATCAATTTGTACAAAACAAATCTCTCTTTCCCTTCTTTCTATTCTTCAAATTCAACTGAATCAAGAGGTGACCGAACAAGACTGCGTGGCTTCTCTGTTGATGCTTTGCAAATAGGGCACCAATTCTTCACCTGCAGCCACTGCTGTATGCATGCCGCGTGATACCTATGCTCACACTGTAACCTCCCTACTTCATCTCCAATCACATACTCTTCCTGCAAACATAAAATCATTGAGTTCCGCTTTAAGTTTAAGTGAAAGCCCATTCCGGTCACATCCATAGATAGTCGAGTATAAGAAATGAAAAGCATTGAAGTACCTGACAAACGCTGCATTTGACATCATCCTTTTCACCCTCACAGCTCATGTTTGCATACTCAGAAGATTTCGAGTCGTAGATGCTTTTTTTGAGGCATTTGGACAATGCTTCTTCTGATAGCCCAGTGTTCACATTACCCATCCTCTCCTCTAAAGCTAGTAATTCCTGTCATGATAGCAAGAAAGGCTAATCATGTAGTTTATATCAACAACAAGCACATAGCCGGGAAAATAAAAAATGCACACTCAGCACCGACATAGCAAAAACAAAAACAAAAACAAACCTCATATGACATATTATCTATATCCAGTCTCATGTCTCTATGCTGATCATAAAAGTCCAGGCCATTAAGGAACAAGCTGGTCTCTAGAAAAAAAAATTGCTGCAAGACAGAAACAGAAATCAGAAATGGAACCATCAGGCAATATGAAACACTTCAAGACTAGTTACCTCATTCGCCAACTCTTCATCTTGTTCAATCCTCTGAAGGGCTAATAATACCTGCATACACATAGACCAATAGTAATAAGTGAAGCATTATTGCAAACAAACTACTAATGATTCATTTTAACCTCTCCGTGGGTCTCTGTAAAATCCGATGATTTCAGATATTAATGGGTAAAAGCTATTCCCAACACTACTCAGCCCTTGGAAGCAAACATGAAAAATGAGAAAGTTCTAATTCCATGCATAGGACAATGCAGGTTGAGATCAATTTACCTCTGCAATTCCATCCATATTGTAGAGTCGGAAGCTATCCCGGTTCACTAAGGTGCGGTTAGTACCAACTTCTGAAGGACTACACTGCATGATACTGTGTAAACCCTCACTTATACTACCCGATTGAGTGTAAGGACTAGCATGAGTTGAGACAGTTTCCGTGGAAACAGGAACGCTCAAATCGTTAGGTATATCTGATTGAGGCACTTGCGGCATGATAACGGGGGACTCGTTCAAAGTTAAACTATTTCCGTTTGCTTGGCTAGGGAGTCTCCCCCTAACATAACTACTTTTTGACCTCCGAGTTCTAACCGAAGCAACAACAGCCCTATCTCTGTTAGGAGGCCAATTCCTGGTTCGTCTTGAATCAGAAATGGAAACACCATGGCCAGAACTGTTGTTTCGTCCCTCCGAAGATGGCCCACTAAACTTTTTCCCTTTGGTGGAGAAACCACCCTCTTCATCAGAGTTTCTCTTTTTTACTATGTCTTTCTTTTTGCTGAGGCTAGAATCCGAATATGAACAACCAGATAGGACAACATCAGAAATAGAGTTACATCTTAGATTTCTCAAACCGTACTTGTTTGTGCTAGAACGAGTCACCTGGGAAGTGCTTTGAGATCCCAAAGTAACAGATAGACTGGCCAGAGTATCCTGGTTGCCCAACCCAGATCTCTGAATAAATTTTCTCCTAGGTCTTGGGTTTGATGCTACACTTGAGCTTCCCACTTCCATCACTGTAACATCCCTAGAATCAGCATTGTTGGAGTCATGATGCAACCCTGTTTTATTCTTTCCAGGTGGAGGTACGAGCCCCGACACTTCTGGTTCATCCTGAACGCTACTAGTTTCAGACGAATCCGTTTCCAGCTGCGATGGAAGCTTTTTTTGTGGATTTGTAGATGACTTCCTAGTGTTGCTAGCTGCAGAGGACACCCTAGAGGAATTTCCAATTACTTCCTTTCCACTTGATGAAGAGTGGTAAAAAGACCTTGAAGATTTGGCTTTATCCAAGCAGCCATTTGGAGTGCCTTTTGAGGAATTCAGCTTACCACTGCATCCAATTCGATTGCAAAACTGAACATTTCGTTCTCTGTTATTAACACTGTCCTTCAAGATGCGACCCGAACCCTTTCCATGTACAACAGGCCCATCAACAGATCTTTTACCACTATATCCATCCATCTAGATCACAAGTATCCTTTATACCTTGAAATAAATCAAAATAAATGTATCAAGTAATGACAGATATCCTCCACCATTACATAATTTTAGTTCAGGAGGGAAAGAAAAATCTAAAACCACAACTGCAAGCATACACAACATCTATGCTTCAAGAACCCGACACAATTTATTGAACGGATAACAATAATTAGAAACATTCCTTTTTAGACATCCCATTGACAGGAGCTCGATAACAATCTTACTTCATTCAGGATGACTACTCTTGATACTATAGAAAGTTAAAGAACAAAAAATCATTTGTCAAACTTCTAAAGCTGGGTAACTTTCAACCCAAACCTAGCATAACACATAAAAACAAGATACAAGAGCGCAGATGTTCATATATAAATCCAACTTTAATATGGTTTGGCCTTTTCCACAATAAAGCCGAATCTGGTACGTCAAATTATTAACTTGAATTCAATATGGTTTACCCAGGCTATGATTTACGTGCCACTAACATAAATAATCGCAACTGAGCAATGAAAATATCCGCAAGAAGATAGTGACAAGTAACAATAGTTAAAGGCTACTCAAATTTGGAACCATAGAGATAGAGTTTTGCAACCTACTAAAATCCTAGTATAAGCTGTATTGCTCTAACCTATGCACCCTTCCTTCCTAAAGGGAAAGGAAACAGAAAACAAACCATTAACAAGGAAATTTTGCAGAACATAGTCCTAAACACAATTCTCTACTAGAAGCTACCAGGCTTGTTCACCAAGGTGTTAAATTTCAATTTTCTTTCCATCAAAAACAAATAATTTTAGAATTGCATAACAGGGTTATGAAATATGAATAACATTAACATACAGAGACACAAAGCAATTTTTGTTTTTTAAAATGACCTCAAAACTTAAATGAACCAAAAGAATACACAGAAAAGAGGAAGAAAGATATAAAACAAATAATCACCTGTGTAATCAAAGGGAAAAAGAAGGCCTTGAGTGTTTCATTTTCTTAAAACCAAAAGTAAATAAGAAGAGAAACAAAAGGTCACATGCTCCAGTATTTTTTTTTTTGTGTTTGATCCCAACAAAAGTGGGTCTCTCTCGGTTTGGTTTTCATTTTCAAAGGCCGATTTTGTTTGAATTATTATCCACACAATCACTTATTTTTTTTCATTTCTTCTTTCCTAAAAGTAAAGAGACTTTATCCGTGATTTAAGGGTTCAAAACTAAATAAAACTTAAAAGGAAACCAAAGAAGAAGAAATTCTTCCAAGTTCCAAGCCACCACGCAGAGATTCGAGAAACTCGAATACCAAATTATCCTTGGAAAGCAAAGTAATCATTCATTCATATTATTTATTTGTAACCAAAAAAGGGGTTAAATGAATAGATAAAGATGATGAAATTGCGGGTGAAAAAGGAGAGGGGGCAATCATGTTGTACCTGTTTGGTTCTCCCTTTGAGAAATCGAAGACTAGGAAAGTTTTGAAGTGTTCAAAGGAGGAGGAGAAGAGGGTGTTATAAAAGTGGGGGAGGGGAGATGATAAAGTTATAAAGAGGAGAGAAATAAACGTGCATGAGGAAGACCCAAAGCTGCCTTCAAATTTGCATTTGCCGACCAAATTCATTCATATTATTGGAACTTGAAAGGAAAGGAAAGGAAAGGAAAGAAGCAAATGGCATCGCAGTTGCAAATTGGTATCGGGTAATATTCAAACCCCTTTGGTATCTTCCGGGTAAGGAATTGGGAGAGGAAGGTCAAAATCGATGGCTCCACCTCCTTTTTTATTTTCATTCAATAAAATAATATTATCCAAATGCAACGCCATAGTTTTCAGAGAAATTTGTATAAAGATGTTTTATAAAATAATTAAAGTTTTTAAAATTTTAAATTTATTTTGTTAGAAAATTAAAAATAATAAAAAGAAAATATATATAGTAAAAGTTGAATTTTTTAATAAAATAATTTAAGTTGAATAATTTTAAAATATAAAAGAGATATGAGAAACTATTTGTAGTGGAAATAATTTTGTGGACCGAAAACGGAATACAATCCCTAACCCCACACAGAACCCTCCTCTTAGTTTTTTTTGTTTGTTTCTTTTCTCGTGTTTATTTTTATATAACGACAGATTTAATCTTTAATATTTATATTTTTTATCGATTTAAATCTTATTAAATTTTAATATTATTTTTAAAAAAATAAATATTTTTAACCATAACGTCAATTAAAATATTAAATTCCCGTGGATAATTGTTGATATAATATTAGAATTTTACTTTTATTTTTTAGTTAAATTGATCTTTAATTTTTAAAAATGGACCAAATAATTTTCAAACGAAAATGTGAATTAAAATATAATTTTTTAACACGTAATCTGAGAAGTAATCCACATGTCGAGCTAAAAGATACTAATAATATTTTTATTTATTAAAATAAATAAATAATGAATTATTGACATCTTTTAATTGAATTTTCCATTTGTTTTTCTTCCATGTTGTGTTTTGCTTAGGCTAAAGGTATCCATGTTTTTTTCTGCCATTAAACCAATGAGATTCTTCACTCCGCACTTACATTTCACCTTATAATAATTATGTATTGAATTTGACGCACACCACAGAGATGCTGCACACAGATATTTATTTATTTGTATAGTAATAGTATTGATTGCATAAAGTACCATCCCATTTTCTGCTTCCTTTGAAAATAATTAAATTGATTCCAAAATTTATTAACTTGGCAGACATTTATAGTTCCAATAGTGACGGGTGTTGGGATTTGGAGGAATAAAATTAAATTTTCAAAAAAATTTGGTGGGAAAACTGGAATTTCTTAAGGATTAATTAAAAACTTTGAGGAGCTAAATTAGCAAAAATATGAGGATAAATGCCCGCAGGCCCTAGTTAGATGATGTTTAGAATAATAAAAAGGTAGGTGTTTTGTTTTGCTAACCAACTTATATGAATTGGGTCTAATTCTAACACGCTCTTATCTTATAGTCTTAGAAGCCCGTGGGTCCAACTTCCTTTTCTTTAGTTTCATCACCCTTCATCTTTGTTTTTAATTTGAATCATCCTGTTTTGGTTTCTAAAATAGTCTCGTTTTATTGTTATATCATAATATAATTTCTTTTTAATATTGAATTCAACTACAATCAATACAATATCAAAGGTTGTGATTTTATAATCACCAAATAAACTTGATTTTGGTGAAAATCGAATTTTTCATTACTCTCGTAAAGAAATCGAGTTTAGGCGACGATATAACTCAACTATGGATTTCAGATGCAAGTAGCAAAATTTGTATGGAATTTGGTTCCAGTCAGAGTTGAATTTTAACAAAAAAGTACTCCAAACCTATTTAAAAAATAACGATAAAGCGAGACTATTTTGAAAATTAATTCTCAGAACATACTTATTCAGATAAAAAAAAACCTCACTTTTTTTTCTATTTGTTTTTATTATTGATAATATATGGATTTTAATGTCTATCAAAATACACATAGATGTTGAATCAATTAAACGAATACCTATTTCAACGTTTCCACATCAATCATTTCTTTCTTTTCTCTTTGTTTTCAATATTGCAATATTAGTTTCAAGTAAACTATAACTTTCTCTTTGGGCAACCAATTAAAAAGAAGAAATTAAGAGTAAAGAAAAGTGGAAAAGCTGCATGCATTTGCCAAGTTAAAGGAGCAATCCAAGTCCCCACCAATAAGAATTGGATTATATACTACAACTAATAAGCTTTTCTAATGGCCCATTTCTTTTTAAGGGTACACTAGACGATTGAGAGGATTGAGATCCTAGTCAAGAAATTTGTAGTAGTACCTATGATTCACATGTGATTTAAGAAAAAAGAGGATTGAGAGCCACTCCCAAGTAGGGATGAAGGCAATGCAACAGCCACTAAAGAAATCAGAGAAGAAAACAGCATGATAAATCAGGTAAAGATGAAATAGTTGAAGAATCAGATCAGGCAGAGGCTGTTGCCAACACCAAAGTAGAAGCAGGGCATCAGAAGATTTGATTTAGCCTTTAGGAGAAAACAGTAAGCCACTTGTAGTCTCTACTCTGTAGAAAAAGGGTGAGAGCATTGAGCCTGTCATTGTTAAAACAAACTTGTAAAACCCCAAAGGAACTAATTACCACCATCATGTTCATGTGGAGAAAACAAAGAAATCCCAAGCCTTTTTAACATTGATCCTGGACGGACGTATGATTTTATGTTAGAGTGCGAACCTATAAAATTTGAAGGGGCAAAAATAAATTTTCAATAAAAAATATTTAAAAAAATTCTATTTTTTTAAATCATATATGAATTTCAAATTTTTAAGAAGGCCTCAAGCCCTCTCTGGGTCCATCCCTAACTGCACCTTATACGAAACAGAGAATGTGTTGTGCCTTACACAAAATTCATCCTATAACAAACGGAGAAGAACATCATGTTACGTTACTAAGATTATTGTAACAATATAATGAAAAGCATATTATTATAACAATATATTCATCCCTCCACACACACACTTCAGACTTCACAAGCTAGGAAACTGATGGAATTCTTATCTAAAACAAGCCCCTGAGTTTCATAACAAAATAATTTTATAATAAAAGTGGCTACTCAAGTTTTTACAACCAATCCTGCATCCACAGATGCAACATGGAAAGAAAAATAAAACAATCAAAGCTCAAGCAATACCGGGAATTCAAACAATCTATCTGTATAAATACGATATAAAAACCTCTTCTGTTCTGCTTTCTTTTAAAAAAATAACAATAATTATAATGCGAATTTCGTTGTTGCTAAATCTTATAGAGCACGCTTACAATCTGGTTCACTGTTGGAGATTAGTCTCTGTCCTACTCCAGACTCCTGGATCGGCGATACCTTATCTCCAAAGAAACTTGGCGTTCTAACCAAAGCTGGCGACGGAAATTGGATATAAAAATCTCCGCCCTTTGGTCAACATCATCATCTGCACCATAACTTGCTGTTCTGTGAAGAGCTCTAACCAACCCTCTTCCACTGGATTCTTCTTCATCCTCAATGCAGCCAGGCAAACCGATGCGATCGTTAAAGCTCAAGCTCAGCCGCCGCCGTGGGGAAGCGCTTTTGAGGAAGCAAGATAAGCGCCATTTTGTTAGGCTTAAACCAAGCAGGGAGTTTATTTGCTTCACCGCTTTCTTGAGGCGGCCAATAACAGACCAGTTCTCTCTGCCCATCTTGTTCATTAACCTTTTCAATTCAAGTTAGAGTGTGTCTTATTCCTAATGCAGAAATGTTAGAAAGGGAATGGAGCAGGGCTTAAGATTTATAAAGATGAGAATTCTGGGGCAAGATTCCTTGTATTTTGCTCGGAATGTCTAGTGTGTTAAGTTAACGTGAGGGGCCGACTTTAGTTTCTTTCGATTTGTGAAAAGACAAAGGACTTTTTTTTAATAGTTTACAGGTGGTTATAAGGAAGAGACAAAGACTTTTGCATATATAGTTAGTAAATTTCTAATATTTTATTTAGCGTCATGTTGGTACGTGTAAATAGGTTAAAAGTGTTAAATTAGCTCATTCACTGATTGTCCAAATAATGCTTGCTTGGTCACCAAGCTTTGGCTTCTAGATTAGTGAGAACTAAAAGACTTTGCAAACTGAAAAAAGTGCGGCATTTAAATTTTGGTTTGCCATCGTAGTAGTCACACCAAACTCCCTTGGACTCTCTACAGAAACAGCCTGGCTCTGGAGCAGAAAACGTGAACAATTGATCATCGTCACAAGACATAGGGGAACAAGGACCTACAATGCTCGCTGTTGGTGTAAAAATCCAGCTGCCTCCTTTTCTTCAAGCTGGTTGGGCTCCTTTCCCCATGGTCGTCATGTGGTTGCCCTGTCACTCAGCTTTGCTCTGTTTTGTTGTTTTTTTCAGTACTACTGGAACTGCCTCCCTTTCCCCATGGAAGCGGCCTTGATGCACCACTTTAGACTAGTAGTGAGTGGCCACTAGGGCCTCCTGTCCTGTGATTAAATGAGTAATGTGCTGGGTTTTTGCTTTTACCTATTTTGTTCACCTATGTTGCTCTCTTTTGTGAACGGAATCCACGGTTTATCCATCAAAAAGAAGATTGCTTCTTTTTTTATAAAAACATCTGTTATTTTTCATTCAATATCTACTAATTCTATGTTTTTTTTTCTTTATTAAAATTATAAACATAAACAATTTAAATATTTTTCAATACCATATATTTAATTTCGCATGAGATAAATTATGAAACCCAAACTCCACTATATTTAAAACAAGTCTAAAATTTTACTCGAAACTCATTTTCCGGTCTAATATTATCATCCAAACCGTCTCAAATATCAAGCTTAGATGAGCAAATAGATGCTTTAACAGATCTACCTTTGGTATCCGACTGCCATGAGATATAAAACTGCAAATCTTTATCTGGATTCTATGCTTTGATTGGCCAAAATTGTGCCACACTTATAAGGATCAGTTACAACAGAGAGCCAAACCCAATTATACATTACTGAAGAAATATCCTGTTTACCTTAACTGTGAAGTTGACAACATGCGCATGTCTATCATAGCACTAGTTCCGAAAGTAGCTCATATATAAAGCATAGCTACAAAATTATTCATCCAAAAAAAATCCCTCGCAGAATAGCAGAAAATGTGGAAGGTACCCAACATGGCAAGCAGTTCTAAACTCACGAATTTGCAGCCCACTGTTTATGAAGATCGCCGTCTGAACTATCGTCCCCAGCATTGGCAGTTTCATCGTGACTGTCTTGGCTGGTTCTTCCATCCTCAATTTCTTCCAGTTTCCCAGACCATCCAAACATCTGTCTTCTAGCATCCCTTCGAGCTGCTCTCTCAGCTAGCTTCAGGTCTTTGAATCTTTGTTCAAACTTTGCTTCATCCTCAGGTGAAAAGAAAACTACCTCCATTTGCCCAAGCTCTTCATACATCTTCTCAATTTTAGCTTTCCAAAACAGGCCCATTTCTGTATCCATTTTGTGGTAGGGAGTTTTCAGCAGGTACTCATCAATTCCCCCTGCCTTGTCAATGCAACGGAGGGCATGAGTGGTTACTTTGACTCGAATGTGGCGATCTAAGATATAACTAAATAGACGCTTCTCCTGTACATTAGGCTTCCAACTCCTCCTCGACCTGTCACAATCATTACATGATGTTAAAACTTTCCAATTATACAAGACCACATACCTCCAACATATGAAGGAAAAAAATTATTTACCGCGCTGCAGTTGACTGAATTAAAGTTCAAACTAGGAGTGACAAGAAAGTTTGAGAAGACGACAAAAGTTCAAACGTAGGTCGACTGAATTAAAGCCTTTTCCAACTACTAAGGATTTTGCTATACAAGTCATTTTCACCATTCTTCTTTATCATGGCCAACAACATTTTAGAAATAACTTGGAATCTTTTAGAAACTTCAGATCCTTCAGAAGCATTTAAATTCACAAGTGCAAGTAAAAATGAAGAAACAGAGCAATTGTTTTTTCCGGCATACTCTTCACCAATTCAGCCACAGTTATCAGAGTTCAAAATGCACAAAGGGAGAACATCCACCTTCGCAGTCAAGCACTAGAATGACTTGCATTCTTGCAAGAATACATCACATCTCCAAATAAAATATCATGAGCTCGATAATGACGAAAATAGATCACAATTCACAAGTGTCATAAAAACACATTGGCCTCTTGGTAGCCATACCTATAGAGAGCAGATTCAACTCTGATCCAAACCACCAAAACTGGATTCATTGGATACTACTCTCAGTTTAATATCTCATATTATCACACAGATTCAGGGTTTCCTAAACGATATCGGTCAGCTTCTAGCATAATTTGCATCAAAAACCTGAACTAAGTTCTTAATACCCTCAACGTTTCTTATAGTCAACAATAATAATTCTATGGCATGACCCTAGCAGGCATTTACATCTTTTCAGTAACAGCAGCTAAAGGCTCAGTCTTCTATTATCATATCATTCCACAGATCGCGTCAGAACGATAAATAAAACATAAGGAGGAATGATAAAATCAACAGTTTCAACTAAAACTTAATTGCAGAAGCAATAAGAAAAAAAGACATTAGAGAGTAGCAAAGATAGAGAGAATACTTGTTTCCACCGTCTTCGCTGATACGATTGCCGAACTGGATGTGTCGGCCGGCGTAAAGGCCGCGTTTGGCACGGTTCATGACGACCTTGCTGTCCGGAATGCATTTTTTAAGTTGCTCCTTCACTCCAGGCGCCAGGTTGTCCTCTCCCACCTTCTTTATCATCTTCTTCATCATCTCCTTCCCTCTGGACGCCATCTTTCCTTTTTCCCTTCTCCGAATTGTTGTTTTACTAAAATTTTAGTTAGGGTAAGGTTTAGGGCTTTTGATGATGTTAGCTTTGGGCTTAAAACCCAGAGGAAGAAAATATATAGAAACAACAATGAATTATCGGATCAACCCGTAGAGTGCCCCCGTAGTAAAATAATGATGTATATTCATCCAAATGATCCGGGTTTGAGCACCATATGTGCTTGGTGTGTTATTAAAAAGTTAAAAAAATAAACAGATATTAACTTGTAATCACACAAACATATTAAAAAAAAATATTCAAACAGTTATAAATTCATAATGATTCTTATGATAGGATTGTTCAGTGCATAAGATTTTTGTGTAATACTTGTGATCAGTTCAGAAAAATATGGTTGCAATCTTGCCGTCAGAGTTTTGTTAAAATGCTTTCAGAGAAACAGTTGCAAGAAACTGAGGAATTGAAAGCAAAGGCTCAGGTTTCTCATGCACAACTAGATGACCTTATTGACTTTTACCATTTAAAGAGTCGGACGGTAAGAAAGCTTCTTTTTTGGTCATTATCTCATGTGCATAATTTAACATCTTTGGTTTGTTCCAATATCTTGTCATATATGCATTTTTCTCTGTTTAAGGATGCATTTCGTTCGTTTTGATAGAAATTTCTGGCTTCTCTCTTTGGTTCACTTTCATGCTTTTGCAACTCTTTGAAATTGAATCATAACTTTATTCTTTCTTGAATTTTTGTCGTGAAGTTATGTAATTGTATCTCAAATTTCCATTGCAACCTTCCAAGGTATGAGTCAGCTGGAACTGGAGGATTAGGTTCAAGATGATTTAAAACGTGCAACTGGAGAGTTTGTCAAGGATGCAGATGATGCAAATAAGCTCAACCGCATTCTTCAGCTGACTGGACTCAGTGATCCAGTGTATGCCGAAACAGATGTCAATGTCCATTACTATGATATTGTTCTTGATGTCACAGTTATCAACCGAACCAAGGAAACCCTTAGAATTTTTTTTTATCAAGAACAGAAACAACATTCATTCATCACAAAGAGAAGAACAAAGGATACAAGGGTAGAAAACCCAGAACAATAGAAGAAAACAGGGGCATAAAACCCCAAAAAATAGAGTGAAAACACGATGAAGCAAAGGGTAACAAATTCAGAACCAGAACAGGAACCCAAGCAAAGGCACAGTCAAAGCTCAAACAAAGAGCAGAAAAAGAGCCAAAACAAGAGAGCAAACATGAATAAATAGAAAAAGGAGAAAAACCCCAAGGATCAGCAACCGATTCATGCAGCCCCTCTGTAACATCGATCCACCTTCATTGCGAGAGCTCCGAGGGGAGACAGACTTCCTCGGTTGAGGATCTTTTCATCAAGGATGTATATCGAAAGAGGGTTGCAAAATCGGGCCAGCTGAATTTTTTCTTCAAACATAGAGAAGAAAGGTCCTAAAGCAGAAGGCCAACACAGAAACTAGAAAAACAACCTAAAGAGCTTCTGAAGAAATGGAGAAAGGAGAGGCATGGTGGAAAGGGAGGCTTTGCAGGCGGCCGGAACGCAACAGAGAGACTCAGGGGTGGACGCTGCAGAAAATGGAGAGACTCCGAAAGAAACAGAGGGCCAGACTAGATCTCTGACCTCGATGTCGATTTCACAGAACTCGTTGTCGACAGGGAAGCCATCTTGCTTCCCGAAACACCGAAGCTCCGGGGGAAAGAACCGAAAGGCGCCAGGAGGAGTGGCTTCCAACGAACGTCGAACAGGAACTCTAACCAAAAGCCAAGGGCGAGAAAGACAAAACGAACTAACCCAAGAACAAGAGGACGGCAGGAAAACGATCGTCAAGAATCGAACGACCTCCGACGACTCTGGAGCCATCCTTCCGAGGCTTCCTCGGAAGTGCAAAACAAAACCTTTAGAATTTGTGCTTGGAGTTGGTTACTATGGGTGATCTGAAACTTGTGGAGCGTCCACAAAGCTATACCTAGCTCCTGAATCTAGCAAGCAAATAAAGGCCAATACCAAGGTGTCTTCAACTGGTGTTATATTTGGCAACATCGTTTATGAGACTTCAAATGTGCTTGAAAGAACTGTTGTTGTTCTAAATGATATTCATATTGATATCATGGAGTATATTTCACCTGTTGTTTGTACTGATACTGCATTCAAAACTATGTAGGAAGAATTTGAGTGGGAAAAATAAGGTATTTCTCGAACTAATTCCTATTTTACTATTACCACCTTGCTCTTACAGCCTCCCTATTTCTTTTAGTTAGTTAGCCAAATATTGGTACCTTGGTTGTTATTCGCATTGATGTTTCAATTTTATTATTATTACTAATTCTTTGGTTTGTGATTTAGGTTGTTGTTAACACTTAATTCAAAACGAGAAGGAATTCCTTGACCATATTATCAAGTTAACTAACATGAAGTGCCTAACTGCACCGTAAGTTTGCCTTGTAAAGAAAAAGATAATACATTTAAAACTACATCTGTTTATTATTTTGGAGTTGCTGTTGTAACATGATAGTAACTTTCTCGAGTGAGATCCTTACAGACTATCTTGAATTCTTTTTCCTGGCTGGTTTTTGTTTCAGATCTGCACTAGATGGCGAGTGTGGGTTCCTGGCTGCAAACTTGAATCCTTTTTCCCTTTTTTCTGTTGTTGTTGTCTATGTGCTAGTTGCTTGCAGCTTTATGCTTTGTTTGTTTGTTTTTTGGGGGCCAAAGCTTATTGTGCTTTGTTTACTTCTGCTGCCTTATCTTTGAAAACTTTGCCGGTGTGCCATCGTTTACTCCCTCTTATCATTGAGGGGTAAAACTAGACATCTTAATCCTGTTTTCCACAAGCAGAGAAGATATAGTTGAACTGACTTTGACTGATTTAGTCAACCTCGACACCATCGACTTAAATGAAGCTGGGGAAGTCAACATGGCCATTAAAAACCATGCTTTGGTGGAAAAATTCTTTCGAATAGACAAGCTAAGCATAGCACAATTCTTGCCATCTTGAGAAAGGCATGGAAGTGTGAGGAACTTGAATGCCATGACCTCGAAAAAAACATGTTCCTCTTTGTGTTTCCCACAATCGATGATAAGCTTACGGTATTGGGACAACGCCCTTGGTCAGTACAGGATCGTCTTCTCATCTTAAAGGATTGGCCGTATGAAGTTGCGTTTAAAGAAATCGATTTTTCACTCGAGGAGCTCTGGGTTCAAGTGCACAACCTCCTCATGGCCTTGATCACAAGAGAAAACACCATGCAGATTGGGAAAATCTTCCCCAAATTCTTTGGTTCTAATCTTGAAGATGATGGTAAAGGAAAGGTGACGGTTAAGTGGGACGGGCAGCTTAACATGAAAGTGGCTATAAGGGTAGAAGATCCCCTCAAGACTGGTTTTATGCTTAACAAAAAATTGTTTCATCCCTTGGATATAAGCTTCAAGTACGAACGACTCCCGGAAATTTGTTACAGCTGTGGGAGACTCGGACATGCTGACAAAGAGTGTTGGTATGATCCTCACAAGTTCAAGAGGGCAAGCAAGTATGGTCCTGAGTTATGGGCATCCCCTTTCTGGAAAAAATCTTCAGGCCGATCGACTCAGATGCAGTTGAACAGAGAAGAAAAACTAGAGTTTCAAACTAACCAGGGTTTGGGGGAAGAAGGAAACGACAAAGTAATCACGTTCCCAATGTCTAACCAGCTCCCTAGGATTGCTTGTCCCGAGGGTACGAGGTATGGAAAGTCAACCTCGGACCTAGGATTGCAGCTTGCCAATCCTTATCCCAATGTTGATAGGATCTGCAGGATAACCAAGGTGGCTTCCAAGATTGGTGATAATTCTGGTACTCAGACCCAATGTAACCAGATTGTTGTTGCTGCTCTCGAACCTTTTCCCTGCAATGACAATAGATCTTTTAACTATTCTAAGGCTCCTCCATAAATACCTAAATTGAGGGCACTCGATCAGACCAGCTCGAGAGATTCTGTAAGGAGCTTGCTTGCAGCAGGTTTTGGAGCCATGGAGGTCTCATCCTCAAGAAAAAAAGAAATGAATCGATGAGTCAATCGAACCATTCTCAACTACTAAAAGAAGAGAGTTGATGGACCTTATTTCTGAAGAAGTGTACCAAGTTTCTCCGGGGAACTGGTGCGCCCAACGGTTTGGAGCTATTGCTAACGAAGATCTACTGAAGCTCGTTTTTTCCCAATCTCATTCACACACTCGTCTCCTTTGATCAACAAGCTTGAAAAGGCAAAGAAAGGATTCACTTTCGGTACAAAACGGCTCACTTTAATCAAGCAGACAGCTCGTAGGAAAAACGTCCGAGAAATTTCAAGGATCGCTTGGGACGAGGTGGGAATAATCGAGCTTGACAAGGATCCTTTCGGTGTTGATATATCTAAAGTTCCATCTCTGGTGGTTAATGATAGTCTTATGTTATATGAGGAAGTTGTGGTTATAGATGATGAAGGTCCTGATGATCACAATGGGGAGAAAGCTTCTTTGGGAGACTGTTCGATGTATGAACCTTTGACTGCGGATAACCTAATCCAAGGTTATCTACAACCCTAATGGATTGACTTCTCCCGGCTATCTTCGAAGGCATGAAGGATCGAATGATAGCTGCAGGTTTTTTTCCTTCCCCTTGGATCACTTGTCTGATTGTCTTCTCTTGTGATCCTTGGTTTATGTTGTCTTTTTCAGTTTTAGTCACTCATCTTTCTCCAAGCTCACCTCCTCCAGATAATTCAGTGGGGATCAGAGAGGAAGGCGCTACTGAACCGGTCAAGATTGGATTGTCTCCTATATCGCCCTTGATGAGTATATTTTTTCCTGTCATAGGCAAAGGAGCCTGCCTTCGTTTTGGAGCTCTCGCTTGGGTGGTGTTCGAGTCATGTAATCCAAAGCTTAGGCTTAGTTCATTTTTTTGTTCCTTTTTGTGCTTTTGTTCGGATTTTGTCTTTTGAATGAAATGCAGGTCTAAAAAAATTGGGCCAAAAATTAACTCTATGGGTCCAATGATACGAGATAGATATTCTAAAAGGCATGCCTTTTAAAGTAGCATAGAAAGAAACAGCGCAGAAAGTGGTAATATAAATAGTGGAATGGAACATAAAAATACATTTCTGATCTGATGGGGAGTGCCCAAAAGCAAACACCTCTCTCTCTCTCTCTCTCTCTCTCTCTCTCTCTCTCTCTCTCTCTCTCTTATTCAGGAACACATCCAAATCCAATTCATGTTTCACACTCTTCTCTAACCTCCAACTTTACCACTTTTATTATAAAGTTGATTGGTATCCACTAAACATGCACCTTATTACATTATAATGCCTGTCTATTCTCAACTCCAAAAACCACATCCTCTACTCTCAGTTTATTTTCTGATGTTAGGATTGGCCATACGAAGGCCACGTGATTTTTATTTATTACTCTTTATGTCCCATAAAAAATATTATTTTTGTGTTTTAAAATTATTTAATTTAAATAATTTTATTAAAAAACTCAATCACTTTTATTTGACATATTTTTTTAGTTAAAAAATTTTAATTTAGGGTTTTAGGTTGTAGGGTTTAGTTTTTTAAAGTTTTAATTTAGGGTTTAGGTTGTAGGGTTTAGAATTTAAGGTTAGTGTTTATAATTTAGTGTATAGAGTTTAAGGTTTAGGGTTTAATTTTTTAGGGTTAGAGTTAGAAATTTATGATTTAGGTTTTTATAGTATAAATACACACATATGTATTAAAGTTTTATCAATTTTTTATCCTCTTTTTAATTTTTCAACAAAATAAATTTTAACTTTTTTATGATAAAATTGTCATTTTAACTATTTTACAATACATCTTATACACAAACTCTTTTTTTTAATTTCGTGAAAAATTAAAGAAAAAAAATTGTGAAACAAAGATAATAGTATACATTATGCAAAATATCGCAATCATTAGTGGTGCACCCTGTTCTATCCTATCTTATCCTATCCTAAATACATTTCAACTCCACTTATGTTTTCCATGTATAACATTATTAATATTCTTTTTCATTCAAAATAAATAAACATTCCTCCACCTAATCTCTCACAATTGGTAGGTAGTTGCCATGCACCTTTCCTCCCCAACACAATAACATTATTCATCACACAATAATCTTTTACTTCTCTACAAAAACAAAAATTAGCGAGGAAAATTAAAATCCCATCAAAATTTATTGAAATAATATTGTTTTCTAAATAAAATGGATAGAAAAACAAAAAATAAATAAAACATTGGTCTGACTTGTTAGGTCTCCTCTCCTCTATTGGACGACACTGAAAATATCAACGCCATCCCCCACCACTATCACACAACAACCATTCATACACACACACATATGAAGTCCATCATCATCCATATCTATGAATATGATATTATTTACCCCACAAAAATTAAAATTAATCAAATAAAATCAGTTGAAAAAGATTTTTATTTATATAAAAAAGTTTTTAATTTTTTTACATATATACTTGTAGCCGGTAAAAATAATTTGAGCCAATCTAAATCCTAAAGCATTTGGATGATAAAAAGAAAGAAGGTTATTGATGTTCTTCTGCTTGTAGGAGCAGATCTGTGAGAGAAAAACAACTTTGAGACTTGAAACTAGCTCTCAGATTGCTTTGCTGCAACTTCGGTTTTACTGATGGTGTTTTATCATCAAATTCGGACGACGATGGTGCTTGTTCTGTGTCTTCAACCAAAGCAAGAAGGGGCATGGAATTCGGGTTCTGCCATGAATAGAAAGATGATTTCCTGGACCTGGACCATTTATTTGCTAGCAACAATCTTCTCCTCTTGTTGAAGGGGCTCTCCACTTTTGGCAGCTCTTTCACTGAACTCACGTCTGAAAGATTTGCAAATGACTTTGATTTTCCAGCATAGTGATTCGACAATCCTCTCCTGTAAAACAAAACAAGGTGTTTGAGATTTCAATTAAAAGGATATCCCGTGCAGAGCAGAGCTCTTTGGTAGTTCAAATCCGAAGGTTAAAAAGAAAATCAGATTCAAGAGATACTAACTTGATGGGAAGAGAGTCCTCTATACAAGCCAAAGAAGCCAAGCCTCCAATTCCAGCAGATGAAACGACGCCGTCTTCCTCCACTTCGACATCGCTGTCTCCAGGAGATCCGATCGAGGAGGAGCTGTCCGAGGACAGATCCGGAGACCTGGGATCCGACCCGCCACCAACCTCGTCCTCCTTGATAAACAGGAACAGGAGAGAAGACGGGGAGATCTTCTCCTTGGGGGCGTACGCCGAGGCCGGGGAAGCAGCAACGTCGATGGTGAAGGTAGGTCCCACCAGCACTTCCATGTGGATCGGGAATCTAGAGGTTAGAGAAAGGGGAGAGGAAAAACAAGGAGGGACAGGGTGCGTAGGTTAAGGATTTATACAAGGAGAGGAGGCAGTTGGAAGCAAGAAATGGATAACAAGGGAGGCGGGACCAAAGGCAAAAACCAGCAAGAATAATAAGGCTAAATCTTATTCCTATCCATGTCCATCTCATTACTCCTTTGAAATAGGCTTAATATGTAAATAGGTGTTTAAATTATATTTTTTTTTAGTTAAGTGTTCAAATTATTTTTTAAGCTAAATAGATGTTTATTGTTTTATTCTGACTTATTTAAGGTTTTTCATTAATTATCATCGTTAAAAGACATGTGTCATCTCTTAAAAATTTTAAAATTATATTAAAAATAAATAAAATTAATAAAAACAAAATAAAAAATATCTTAAAATTTTTAAATATTCTCCCAAAATCCCTAAACCCTCAAATTCGATCACTCCTATTGGCGTTGGCCGTGTTGCTAGCGACGGAATGAAGCGTCATCCCCTCGTCGAACAACCTATATATCGTTCGTGGCCCGTCCTGCCGTCGTGAATCGTTCGAATGAACCATTCGACAAATTTGACATTTCGCACGACGTTTATCGATTTTCGGCGACGAGATAGGGGGAGAAATGGTCGTGATGGTCTGGCGATCGATGTAGTGGGCGACGACGTGGCAATCGGCGGCATAATCAGCTCAAATCGGGATTTAGGTTTTGGGAAGTTAGGGATTTTGGAATTTTGGGTTGTTTTGTGAAATCTAAAAAATTTGGAAATTTTCTGAAAATTAAATAATTTTATTTATTTTAATATAATTTTAGAATTTTCAGAAGATCACACATGTCATTCAACGGTGAGAATAAAAAAAAAACCTTAAATGCGTCACGAAATAAAACGTTAGGTACCTATTTGGCCTAAAAATAATTTGAGCACCTAACTCAAAAAAAGAGCATAATTTAGACACTTATTCCACGGTTAAGCCTTTAAAATACACAAACCAAAAATATAAATAGAAGAGAGAGCCAAAATTAAAAAACACTCCAACAGCTAATCGCTTTGGCTTAACTCACTATTTGGTACCTAAACAATATCGTTTTTTTATCTTGCTACTTCAATTTTTTTGTTGATAAAAAATAATACTTCAAACTTTATTCTCCTTCTATTAAGAGAAATAATTTTCAGCCAATTCAAACTTATTCGTGTCATAAAAAAATGCACAACCATTTTCATGTGACGCTCGATTATTGAGCCACGCCATCAACGGTTAATCTCGATTAATGGGCTCGATTATTGAGTCACGCTATCAACGGTTAATCTCGACTAATGGCTAACTAATATAGAAAAAAATAAAATTTAGTTATTATTTCTAAAATAAAATAGGTCCGATTTTAGAAAACTATGGCTTAAATACCATTTTGTCAATAAATCTATAATTGTTTTTATTTTACTCTTTTAAAAATTAATTATTAAATATAGCATTATTTTTCAAGTGAACTAGCCCTGGAAAAATTCACATGAGAGATTAAAATGGTAAAAATATTTACTTTATTTTTTTTTCATATTCTTAAATTTACAACGGCATCACTTGTAATAATTCTACAATTGTTTGTAATTTTTACACTAATAATATATTAAATAAATATCTTTAAACATGTCATTTACACATTTAATGTTGTCATTTTTAATAAAAATCATGCAAATATCTAAAATTATTTTATAATTTTTAAAGATATATATTTCTATTCACTCATGAACCAACAATATCTAGCAGAAAAGATGAGTTTGATTCATTGATGTCCATGGGATTTGATTGCGGATTATATAATTACTAATTTATAATGAGAAGGGATCTCCTTACATTAATTTACAACACATTCATATTTCTTAATTATTAGTATTTTAATAATCTAATGTTAAATTATCAATGTATTTTTACCCCGAATTTTAATACTTTTTAAACCGTTTTGATATATCTATTATATCGATTAAGAGGGTGATTTTTTTATTTTTTTTAATAAAAATTTAACGGTTAAAGTTTATTTACATACAACAAACATTTAAACATTTTTAATTTATATAAATATTAAATATACTTTACATGAATTTAATATATATATATAGTAACTACCGTTCAAATATATATATATATATATTAAATTGTTAAAATATGAATCTTAAGAAGGAATAGTATTTGCATTCAATTTTTTTGCTTAATATGTTGATATATTTATAAGTATAAAAAAATATTTATCGATCAAAAATATTAATGTCACTAAACATTCATTAATGTTTTTCAATTTATTCGTATGGACGGAATAGGAAAGTTGTAAAACATAGTTTGTCCTTTAAATTATATTTGTTTTATCAAATAGTTTTTTTTAATTTTTTTGTACGGTTCAATTTTATATTTTTTTTACTCAAATTACCTCCAATAGTTAAAAATTATTTGGTCAATGAAAACTCATCACGTAATACTTTTGAACAAAAAAATTACTTGGTTCTAGTGAAAAATAACATATCATTTTTTTTTAAATTTTTTTCTCTTTGTTCAGTTTAACCCTAAACTTTGACTTAATCTTAAATTAACTCTATTTATTTCTACTTTTTGTAATTGAAGACAATATTATTTAATTTAATTTTTAATACTAAAAGTTAGTACACAAACACCGCTCACATGTCTAACTTCCTTTTGTGATAGCAAGAAATAAAAATAACTTATCACCTTAGCTGTATTTTTTTATTCTGAAATTGCAATGATTCCTTAGGTGTAAGATTTTAAATAAATCCATTACCTAACCTTACAACTACAAGTAAACACGATAGAATTAATTTTGCATTTTTCTTTTTTAATTTTATTTATATTTTATTTTATTTCTAATAATATTTTTCTATACGTATATAATAAATTGTATAATAATTATTATATTTAATTAAAAAATAAAATAAAATTTTAAAATAAATTCAAATGTTAAACGTTACATAATATTATAAAACAATATTGAATTATAATATAAACTAAGTTCAGCTTGTTCTTTCTTTTTATAAATAAGATAATATTTTTCTTGTGTCGATGAAATTAAGTTTTACAATAACTGTAAGTTGAATTAACATTACAGATGATTAAATGGATAATTTTTTTATAATTTTATTTGAGTACAAAATAGAATATGCATTTAATCTTAAATCTGATTAAATTTATGTATATCTCTAGATTAAACGGATATTTAAATCGAATAATAACCGCACGATATAGTGTAACAATTAACGAGATCAACTGGGAATGGATTAGCCTCAGCCAATCCATGGGTTTCACTGCCCAATTAAACATTATTACGTGAGATTCAAGGCATTACAAATTAAAATTATTCACCCTTGCTCATGAGTGCTGATAAACAAGACAAGTTGATAAGGATTTGAAAATTATTAGAACGAATGCAATGAATAATATCAATTTGGAGACGGATATGAACATCAATAGGTCAATTTGATAAGATGGGCCAATGAGAATCGTATTGTTACATGGTGAAGTTTTTGTAGAATTAATAGTTTGTATATCCGTGTGATGCACGGATAATTTTATATATTTAATATTTATTTATCATTTTAAATACAAAATTCGAGTAAATATATTTGGTTGATTGATTAAGCTGCTCATTTCCCCTCTCCTCTATATAGGATTGTGATTATATTTAGAATTTGTCAAAAAAATACAAAATTCATCAAAATTAAAGGATTTATTTATAATAATTAATAAAAGACAAAATAGTTAGGGATTCAATTAACTATTTAAAAAAAAGTTAAGGATTTAATTAAGGGGCGAATAATTACTTCCAAAAAAATAAATTACTAATGTTTGATTAAAAAAATTTAATGCACCTTATTCCAAGATTAAAGAATGTATTAGTATAAGTATTTTGAATGAATTTTTCAAAACAATTACAACTTAGAAGAGGAAAATTTTGTTCATAATAGATATTGAACCCACAACTTAATAAAGAGAGGAGAATGTCGATTGAGAGATTTTTTTAATAAAATTCTGAACTAATATCTTAATAAATAATTATTAAATTTCATATAAAAAATTTCTGTAATAATACATTTTTCATCTAAACAATAATAAATTCAATTTTTCCGGGCAGGTATGCTGGTCTAACTTTGGTCTTTGTTGTTATGTAATGTGTTTTTGGTTTTGTATACTTTTTTTAAAAAAAATTACGGAAATAAAAACTTTTTCATCAATAATAATGATTCAATGATTCCTTCTTGCTGTTTTTATTTCCATAAATTTAATCCGGATATAATTGATATATTCATCCATTAATCTTCGCATTAATTTGTACATTTAATTAATACCTTTAGCTAATGTATTAAAAATGTATATATATTATCCTATAAGTGATGATGTCTATCGCATTCGGATTACTCTAGAATTAAAAGTTTTCTAAATTATATTAAAACCTTGTGCGACAGATATTCTAAGCTTAGGTTTTAAAAAAATGGAAGTAATATTATTAAAAGGTTAATTGATGGGTGCGGGACCAATGAGTAATTATGCGTTTGAGGGGTATAGGGATAGCCATTACCAAACCTATCTTATCTCTTTAGGTTTAAGATCAATATATAATATAATATAATATAATATAATATAATATAATATAGGGATTGGGTACAGACCTATTTGTTTTTGTGGGAGCAAGGTATTCCACTATTTACAATGGGGCCACCCCCAACTACAGATTTGTCATTATTTTCTTTATATCTGGACCCAATCTTCTGTTTCAGAGTATTAATTAATACCTCTTGTGACACATCCCGTTTCAGAAACTCCATCTTATCTACAATCATATCATACAATTCTACCAGTATTTTTTAATGTTATCAATATAATTACAATTGTATTTTTTATCTGTAAAGTAAATTGTTTGAACATAGATTACCGCAACATAAAGTTGAAATAATTACGTAACAGTAAGTTTCCAGCAGTTAAGAGCGGGGAGATTGTCACCAAATATAGTTTATATATTTGTATAAAGCTTTCTCCCCAAACACATCTTTGTATATGATTTTGAGGGGAAACATGGGCTGCTATGCAACTGATGATTGAATTGAGGAAGAAGGAGAATTTCATTAGTGGATATTTGGGCACAGATCTTTTGGCCTCCAGAATGGGTTGGAAGTCAAGTTTGTGGGCGTGTTAACTTGAAGGTCAAGGCATTGAAAGTTGATTGGTGTAGATTCATACCAAGTTCAAAGTAATCAACTTTATCTTGGATGGCATTGACTTGGTTATGAAGCCGACGTGCACGGATTGATTCCTCCCAGTTAGCTTCCTATTGGTAAAGCACCTCCTCCTGCTGCTTTCCCCCACACCCAACAAAAACCCATTCCAATTCCCGACCTAACCTTGTCTTTCAAAGCCTCAACTAGGGGGTCAATCATCATCATAACTAAACAGTATTCATATTATATCATCCGAGATTTCTCATGCTAATTTTCAACGCAGCCTTTGAATTTAGACAAATCAATTCGTTTCTTGTCCACGTATGCAGATTCATTTTTCTCTAATTCAGAACATCCACTATGAACGTTGTTCAAGGGGAGAGAGAATAATAATTAAATCTTGGAATATCAAGTGAATTTTGATGCGGATTCATCATCGGATAGGATGTATGCAAATCAAGTTCAACAGATTAATAATTAATATAATAATGCTGCGATGCGATAAGGGCAGAGATTTGTTGTTGGTTTTGACTTTTGACCACACAAATAATCTCTCTCTATATATTTTTGCAGAGATATTTGTAGCCTAGAGATGGCCGCCCAACAAGAAAATAGAATAATTCATTGGGATGGAAATATTAGATTTGATTTATTAGTGTCTCTGGTTAGAATTAGTGGTGTAAACGAGCCGAGTAAGCTCAAGTAGTGCTGAGCTCGACTCGGCTCGTTAAGATTTCGAGTCGAGTACTTTTTAACGGGTCTGAGAAATTTAAGCTCGACTCGGCTCGTTAAGAACTCGAGTCGAGATCGAGCTTGATTTGAGCCAATCGAGTCAAGTATTGACCGATCTTTGACCGTGTCGACCTCGAGTAGCTCGACATCTGTCACGTCTCATTTAAAGCTCTATCAAGAAAAAAACTTTGATACACAAGTTGCGTAAACTCAAGCTTGTTAATTTTAGGGTTTAGGGTGTTAGTTTAGGGTTTACAGGTTTAGGTTGTTAGGTTTAGAATTTAGAATTTAAGGTTTATAATTTAGGGTTTCAAGTTTAGGAATTTAGATTTTAAATTATAAAAAATAAAAAAAACTTAGTATAATATGTTTTTGAGTAGCTCGCGAGATTTTCGAGTCGAGTATCATGTAGCTCGGCTTGTTTAGAACTCGAGCCGAGTTCGAGCTCGAGTCGAGCTTTGACCGAGCCGAGTTCGAGCTCGAGTCGAGCTTTGACCGAGCCGAGCTCGAGTAGCTCGCGGCCTATCTCGTCTCATTTACAGCGTAGATAGAATCTCTAAAATCCATTAAATCTCAAACGGTAATAGTAAGTTCATGTGTGATCAGCTAATAGTCATTTTTACAAATTAATCTGTCTCAAGAAAATAGAGCTGAATGCCATTTTAATCCAGCTACCTTGTTTTACGCGGCTGTGAACGAGTAGCAGTCAAGAAGGCGGTGGATTAATACCCTCCATGGGCAATGTTCTATCAAACAAGAATCTCCCAGCCTTCTTACTTTGACCTAAAACCTTCTTCCAATTTCCCATCTTTGCAGCATCCCAAAATGAGTGTATTGTATTGTATGAGACCCTATCACATGTCACATCTCCTTTAGAAGCCTAATAACCTCCTGCTTCACATAACCTCAGAATGCTTATCCCCTCATTGGGCCTCAAAAACATTTCCTTGGTGAGATGTACAGCAAGAGATCCATATCAATAGGCCCAGCAATTAATGTAATGTAAACTCATTAGGGATAAAGCCCTTCAAAACACACACACACACACACACATATATATATATATATATATATATATATATATATATATATATATATATATAATGCAATGAGGCTGAGGCTGAGGCTGAGGATGGGGTCAACTCCCTGTCCTTATTTTATCATCTTCTGTTTAATCCAGTCTGCCACTCTTACATAAACATAATCCAGGGATCGGGTCCAAAACCTAAAGCACTGCTGCCGCAGTAAGAGTGTCCTAAGGAAGACGGTCTTTGGTTCATCACCTTCGATTTCTCTAAGCTATAAATTTTACCCACAAAGGCTCTTCCTAGTTAAACATTTTATGAACGATCCTGTCAATTTACCTAGGATACATCATACATCAAAGAAGTTGAAATCAAATTAACCTGGCCTCGCATAGAATCCCTCATTTCTCTTCTTTGTTATTTACAACTTTTTCACTTAAAATTATGCCAGCATTTGTAAGATCATTTTGCTTCGGATAAATTAAATTTAAACATCTTTTTGTCTAAACAATTCTCTTCATAGCAACAAAAGAAGAATTTATGCTCTCTTAAATTGATTACAAGCGAATAAAGATGAGGAATCTAGTCGTTTTCTGTGGAGACGTGTCTTCCAATACTCGAACTTTGGGCTAAATTTAGTCAGTCTAAATTTTCATTTGGAATTAAAATGAATAAAAAAGCCAATTTACATCCAAGCCCTCAACTAACCCAAAGTATTAGAAAACCCTAGTACACCCACTCGACCTTCCTTTCTCTTCTTTTCTAATAAATTAGTCAAAACTAATAGTAACTGTTTATTATCACGTTGACCGCAGGACCAGTCGAGTCCCACCTCAGGAACCAGATTCTCCTGCGTCGCAGGTTGTGAGTGACGGTGCTCCCCTTCGTAAGTTACAATCAGCATAGAGGGATCATCGGGAGCTTGCTCCACGTGTTTCCTCGCCGGGCACCCTCTAATGCTACTACACTTGTAATATCCTCTGTAGAAAAAAGTCACCCACAGATTAACAACCGTTTGATCCGATGATCTGACCATATCAGCTTGGAGATTCAAAGAGGAAAACAGTAGTTACCGTGGGTATGGGGACCCTTTGATAGGCTTTTGCCCGTACTTCCTCCATGAATAATCGTCTGCTGGAATGTCGGCCATCTTTGAACTTACCGCGGGTACCCTAATCACTTTCTTCACCCTATTTTTCCTGAAATAATAAATATAATAATAAATAAAGTGGACTTTGGATTCCGCTACGACTGCTATAATGAACCGTGTGCGTACAGTAACCGGATTCTTTTTTTGTCATAAACGGGAACCACATAATTCAACATAGAATAGAAAGTCAAACTTAAAAGCACCACATAAGACAAAAACCCTTGTAGAAATTTAGCATTTGTCATTATCACGCGTGCCCCATCATTTATTGTGCCTAAAACCGTTCAACAACCCCAAACGTTGAACATTAACTCGCCACAATCTACATGATATTTAATTGCAACTAAACTCGGTCGTTTTGATGCCAATGGATAAAATATAATAAATCTAGGAAAGTGTTTTGCGTACCGTCGTTTTGAACAATGACACTTGCTGTCGCCGGAGGCAGATAACTTGCCAGAAACGTTATCGGAGTGGTCATGTTCATGGCACCTCTTCTTGAATGGTGTAGAGGATAGCGGTGGTTTTCCCGCCGAAACAGCCGGCGCCAAGAATAGAGATGATCCTAGCCTCCCGTTGGAGATGCTACCGTCTCCGGTGATGGAAGAAGACATAAACGAAGAGTTCGACGAAACACTAAAGCTTTCTTTTGTAAACTCCAACCCAGTGCTTTTATTTTTAGAGCCAAACAAATTAGGTTTTGTAAAGTCGAGAGTCAAACTCTGAGGCTGAGATTGAACAAAACTAGCGGGAGCGACAACCGAAGATCCGACCGGCGCCGGATTTACGCTCGCCGGTGTCGAGATCTGAGCAGAAGTAAGAGATAGATTCTTTTGAGATAGAAGCGCAGACGATGGTGAAGAGGGAGAAGGGGACTGGATCGGCCCGCGTCTGAACCGGGCGTGACCAGTTCTGTTGAGAAGAGAGATGACCTTTTTGAACTTAGAGACGGTGAGATCGGCGAGGTCCGTGCAGTCGACGTTGTTTGAGTGGTGAGAAAGGAGATGGATCAAGTGCTCCATGCCCTTCAAGCCTTGTGATGCAGCCTCTTGTATAGCCAACTGATCATCGATCTTTGGAAAATTTATCAGATCCACCGCCATTTTCAGGGGATAAAAACGGAAACCAAACTTGCAGGGAAGATTGGTTGAGAGGTCAAAAAGTCATTGAAGTCGGAGGGAAGGAAGCGTTGAAGATGAAGGGGAAAGAGTAGAAGATAGTTGGAGAGCAACGGGGGGTTATAAAGGTTGAAGAATGACCGAGTGACCGGGTAAGAGATTGGGTTGGAACAAGATTGGAGTTCTAATCCAACGGCTAAGATAGATTTTACGAATTCCATGGTTGGTGGTGGTCCCTACACGGGGAGAATAATGGTGTAAGATTCGGTTTTGGTCTAAAGGAGTAATTAAGGGGTTTGAAATTTGGAAAGAAAAACATAAAAACTGATCAGCAACGTTGACGATGACGAGATAAAGTGAAACAAATGAAAGCAACATAACAATAACATCCGGGGCAAAGTATTTGAGTAAAAAAAAAAAATCAACCGAATTATAAGTTCTATTTAAGATTCTATCAAGGATTAATTAAGTTGAATTATTCGAATTTTTATTAAAATTTAATTATTAATATTTTTAATGTCAAATATTAATGAATTTTAATTTAAATAATTTTTTATAATTATATATAATATTTTTTTAATAATTTCTATAACCATATATGATATATATGATATCCATATATATATTTCAACATTTTTTTCCAAATGATGTATACATATATAAGGCATAGTTGGGAAACTTGACTGAAACTTGAAAACTAATTAACTTATTACTATTCTTCAACTCTCATTTTACAACTAAAATTTTATTTGAATTTTTTCGAGTCAATTTTTTTGCGTTGAATCTAGTAAAAAAATCTATTTTTAAAGTCGAGTTTTGCTATATTATTTTCAAAAATAATATTTAAAATAAATATTTTTCCTATTTAAAATTATTTTGAGTAGTAGTTTTGAAAGTTTATTAGTTAAATTAAATTATCTAATACATTATTCTATCATATTTTTCAAAAACCAAGGATAAACAAACTTTTACCAAGAAAGATAAGCTAGAGACACTAATTTACATCAAAATGACATAAAACTTACGAACTAGGTTGTTCTAATTTTAAATTTAGATAAAACCCACAAATACATGTAGATTACGATGTAATTGTATTTTAAACAAATTTTTAATTGTACCTTTATTTGTGCATTCAAAAAATATCATGGTTAAAGTCTTTATTTGAATCTCATCATATATATAAATAGGTGTAGATACAAGTTTAATTTTAGGATATTTTAAGTTTCAACTTGTTTGGACATTATCTAAAATTATTCTAATTTAGGTATGTAATTATTTCGATCAATCCAATTATGCTTGTAAATTGTAGAATAGAAATTTCATACTCCTGTGCTTTACTTATGCCTCCACATAAAAGAATGAGGTTTAGAGTTTAGGGTTATGTTTTAAAGTTATGGCTTTGGGAATTAGGGGCATGATATTTTTTTAGGATCTAGGGTTTATAGTTTAAGATTTAAAATTTAGGGTTAGAACTTAGAATTTGAATTTTTTAGTATTGGGGCACAAAAAGAGACAAAAAATTTTGTCTCTAAATTGTATTGTAGCGATATGTTTTAGTAGTTATTCTTTTTTTAGATAAATTGAGCTTTATTCATCCAAAAGTATCACACGTACAAAAACAAAGTTCAACTATACAAACATCCAAACCAAAACAAGGAAAACAAGAAAATTATATCAGCCCTCATTCTACAGCTAAATCAGTATGTCTAATCTTCCTATAGCCCTGTAATCTCGAACGTATAGTATTTCTAACCAGAAAAACCATATCAGAAACTTCTCGAGGGTGATGACCATGTATCATGCCATTCCTTTCTTGTCAAACAAAGTAAATGGAACCACTCCAAGCCAGCCGAATAACAATAGCTTGCAAAGATTTCCCTCGACCATAATCTAATACCTAACCGACCATTCTCATCCATCTGTGGCATGACACACTACATGACAAGCCTGCATCAACCTCGCCCAAATCTGCCTCAAAAAATTACAGTCCACAAAAAGGTGGTCTCGTGCCTCAAGCTCAACATCACACAGAACACGCCCAGTGTCCACTTGGCAGCCCCATCGCACCATTCTACACTTCGTATGGAGCCTATCTTGCCTCTCCCTAGATGCTCATACAATCAGCCGTATAAAGCTACCCTTCAATATATACTTGTCAACCCAAGCCACCCAAATTGAACCTGATTGAGCTAGAACTAGCCACAAGCATTTTATCATGCAAGCTTTATTCTAACTCAAGATATCTATCACTCCAAGTCCTCCTTCATCCTTGGGATGGCATATTACTGCCCAAACAGCAATATAATTTTATATTGGTTTTGGTTCAAATCTCACTAACCTCAATTTCATTCTTTTTCATACCGGTTATGAATGTGCTTTCATGACTTTTGAATTGGGCAGGGATGTATTGACTACCTGTAACATTCTAGACCGATACGAGTAGTCCGATCTGATCAGAGGTGTTACATTCGGGTCACATAAGTAACTCAAGTAAAATTCTTTATAATTAATTATATTTAAAAGCGAAAAAAATATGATTAAAACACCATTTTGGAAAATCACTTAAACATAAAAACAGAAATCCAAATTTCATATTACAAAATTCTGACATAAAAAGAAGACGCGACATTCATGCCCCCTCATTACACAGTATCAACCTCCACAAGCAACGTCGAAGAACTCAAATAACTGATGCCGTTAAATATAACATAAAAGATCCTTTTTAACCTATGATGGAAAAGTAACAACACGAGCTTTGCTTTGCTGATGACTTGTTGCTTTTCACTAAAGGAAATGCTGAATCTATTCTGGCTATTCAAAGAATTATGAAGATGTTTTATCAGATGTCAAGTCTTTAGATGAATGTTTCGAAGACTGAGTTGTTTGGTGCTGGGATTTCCCCTTCAGAACTGCAGAACATGACTAATCAAGCTGGGTTTAGGGTGGGATCTTTGCCTGTTAGGTATCTAGGGGTCCCTTTATTTACTAAAAACCTTTCTTGCTCAGATTGTGAGATATTGGTGGGTAAAATAGTGAAGAAGGTAAGAAGTTGGTCTGCTCGATGTCTTTCTTTTTAGTTGTAGTTATTCGAATTATTAAGATGAATCATAATATATAAAACAACTAATTAAATTAGTGTCATGAGTCAACTCGATGTCAATTAAATTGATAAATTACTATTTAAGATTTAAAAGCACACATTAGCTACACGTTGAGATAATCAAGTTACGATAATTCTACTCATAGAAATCAAAACATCAACAAACACATGTATTGTAAATTATAAGATAATATTTAATGTCAACTGAATTTATACTAGAAAAAAGCGGGAAAGATTAAGAGATTTACGTATTAAATATTGCATGACATAGTTTCTTTTGATGTGAATTGTTGATCCTAAATGTATCAACTCTGAAAATATGCTCAATGAAATTTAAATTTTCATTTTAAAAACGGATCACTCGTAATATATAATACAACAAATCTATTTTAACAAAGTATATATATAAGAAAATACTTTGATATTTTAGAGATTTAGGTTGTAGGGTATATAATTAAAGTTTGTGGTTAGAATTTAGAATTTAGGGTTTAAGATTTAGGTTTTAGGGTATTATGACTAGGGATTTAGGTTTTAGATTTTATAGCTTAAATATAAAGGGTTGTGTAAATTTTTTACACAATTTGCGCATCAAAATATAACTCATATATATATATATTGATGTCGAATAATATGTTAAAAAGACAGTTTATTGCTTTTATAAGGTGACGAGCAGACTGTTTTGATTGTAAGATTATTCTTATAATATATTGTAACTCGATTGATTTAGGTCATGTTTGGCAATTAACTGATAGTTGATAGCTGATTGCATTAGCTGATTTGACTAGTAAATTATATTAGTTGATTGTATAAAAGTGTTTGGTAAAATTAACTGATAACCGATAGCTATTTGATTATTTAAACAAGAAAAATGACATATAAGGACACGATTATATCTCATACATGTTTAATTAATTTAATTATGAAAAAATATTTTTTAATATAACATTACTAAGCATATTTGAATGATATATATTAATTTATTATTTATATAATTATTTTTAATACATTTTAATTAATTATTAAATTTTAAAATAAATATAAATGTGTTAGAATAAAAAAAATATTAGTTTACAAATGTTACAATGTAAATACGTGAGGTAAAGAATTAAAATAAGAAAAGGTTAAATTTGGGTTATTTAGAGATTTTTAATCATTATTAAGGGTACAATGGTCTTTATAACTCTTATGTCAAAACTTCTAATTTTAAAAAGCTCCTATTAACAGTTTTTTTAAAATTAGAAGTTTCACTTCAATCCGCTATTTAAATCCGCTATTCACCAAACATTCAAATTATTAGATTTTATAAAAACAAAACTCGCCTAATAGGAACATACAAATAAAAAAATGGTGAGAGAGAGCGTATGTCTAAGGGTGTCCATTGGTCTTCTTGCGATGATGACCATTGGACTATTTTTGTGGTCAACCTTAGCAGAAGAGTAGCCAGAGGTGCTTTATGGGAATTATTCAATCACTATGGGAAGATTTTGAAAGTCTTCATCCCTTCTGTGAATCGAAAACCAAAATACAAAAATAACACATTCGCTTTTGTTCGATTTGCTAGCTTGAAGGATATGCAGAGGGAGATTGAAGGGGTGCATAATACCAGTATTGACGGTAGAAAGGTTTTGGTTTTAAAAGCCAAATTTTCTCAGGGTCATAGCTGTGGCTTCTCACCTTCTTATGTGAAGAAAGGGTCCATGAATTATTCTACAGATACGGAGTAGGTGGGAAAATCTTTGAGGGATTCAGACGATAAGGGAGAGAAATGAGAGAATTCCGTTGACAAAAGATCATATAAAGAGGTATTGATGAGTATACCAAGTGAGAAACAGATTTTTGATAATCAAGCAAAGCCTGGTACTAGAGCTGAGGAGTCTTTTAAGAAGAACATTAGTTTAATGGACTTTGTTATCCCTATTGAGAAAACGGCTTGGATTAACATCTCAACTGTAGGCATTTTAAAAAAGAGTTTTGAAATGGATTTTGTCCAGAATGCATTGGTTAGTGATGGGATTAGAGTTAAAATTGCAAAATAGGGTAGCCTAGAAAACTCTTGTATTATCACTTTTGAGTCGTTAGCTGAGAAGGAAAACATTTGGAATAATAAAAAAGAGAAACTTTTATTCTGGTTTGATTACGCGATGTCTCGCTCGCTAAAAAAACCGGGTTTTCGAAGTGTTTATTGTCTTTCGGGTATTAAAATATTTATTCCGTGGGGTTTTAAAAATACCGTGTTTTATTTAAAGAAGAGGAGTCGCCACCGGCCACTTAGGTAGGCCGGACACCATAAAAACCAAAGATTTTGAAAATTTTGGGTTCGGGAGTTGGTTATGGATGGGGAAGGATTAGCACCCATACACAGCCCAAAATTGGTACTTTAATAATTACCGCTTTATTAATATTAAACTTTCTGCAGGACTAGGTTGATGTTGTCCTTCTTAAGATACTTTTTTTCCATGACGAAAGATTTTCTGATCGGGCAAACTACTTGAATCAACACTTTTATGTAATGTGGATGCAATGATAATGCAACAAAAGTATGTGTAAAATAAAAATAAAATAAAATAAAACACAAAAAGAAATGAATTAGTACCGGATAAAAATAATAAATACATAAATAAAAGGTAAATTTAAATAAAGCAAACAAACAGAATAACCTTATATACATCATGTCTAAACACTTAGGTTATCCGCGTGGCTCTAAAGAGGTGGGTTTTCTATATTTTCTACATGCAGTGTTGGTGCTAAGATGTACCCGAACTGTCCTTGTTGTCCCCTACTAAGGGTAGCAAGGCCCCCGATCATCACCCATTATAGGCTCTTTTCAACCGGGTTCAACTCAGGGGGACTCATTCGCTTATGCCCTTACGAAGGAACGATATCCTTATGAAAGCATAAGGTACTCGAGCCCCGAAGGTACTCGCTAGGCCCATACGGAGGAACGATATTCTCACGAAAGCATTATCGTTTCCCCTCTACTTAAAAAGGACGGTTTATATGCCAAATTTTAAATGCGTTAAAATAAACGCGCAATTATAACCGAATGTTAATTTAATAGTCACTTTAATCTAGAACTTCTGATATTAGTAAAGCGGTAATTATTTTAAAAAGCTTGACTCTCATTTTGTTTTTGAAAAAAACAAAAATTGATCCCCAGCGGAGTTGCCATTTGTAGCGATATCATTCTCGCTAAAAAACGGGTTTTAAGGTGTTTAGAGGTTTTTTGGTTTGCTAAAAACAAGCGTTTTAAGGATATTTGGGGTCTATCAGGTATTAAAATGTTTATTCTGTGAGGTTTTAGAAATATCGTATTTTATTTAAAAATGGAGTCGCCACCGGCCACTTAAGGTAGGCCGGACACCATAAAACCAGAGATTTTTTAAAACTGTTGGTTCATGAGTCGGTTACGGATGGGAAGGATTAGCACCCTCACACCGCCCAAAATTGGTACTTTAATAATTACCGCTTTATTAATATTAAAATTTCCGGGTTAAAGTGACGATTAAATTAAAATTTGATTATAAGTGCGAGTAAATTTTAAAAGCCCCGTTATCCGAGAGTAAACGCCCAACCACCATCACTACGCCTGATACTGGCTCCGTTTACGCTCGGATAAAATGACACCACATTGACAATTTATATTTCCAAAATTCAACTTAAAAACATGGCAAATAATTTAAATACAATGCGATAAAAATATAAATAAATACAAACATAATAAAGTATTAATCTAACATACATACATAAATATTAATCTAACACATAAATAAAAATAAGTCTAACATAAATAAAATACTAATCTAAAACATTCATAAATATTAATCTAACACATAAATAAAAATTAATCTAACATAAATAAAATATTAATCTAAAACATAAATTTAAAACATAAATAAATACTAATCTAAAACATAAATAAACATACAAACTAAAAAGAACACAATTTTAAATTAACTAATACTTCATTAAATCATAAAAATTACAACACAAATAAAAAAAAGGAAGAAAATATACCTAACTAGGAGCTTGAATGACGAACCCCGATTGAACTTCACCGATATCTACCACGACCTCTCCAAAAATAACTAGATCGGATCCAAAATAAGATCCCGATCGAATATTAGATCGAACCAATTGGGACCGAGGGCACTGCCCCAACCCCGCCAGCCTTGCGACCGACCTAACTCCCAATTTGGGGAGCCGATTGCTTTGCCAAATTGTGGCAATTTTTGGGCGTGAATTACAGCCCTCCCCCTGCCTCTATTTATAGGCAAGTGGGGGAGGTTAAGGGTGACGTGGAGCACCCTCCTCCAAGCAATTTCTTTTTTTATTTATTTTAATTTAATTTTTTTAATTTTTTTAATTTTTTAATTTTATTTTTTATATTATATTTTTATTATTATGAATATTTTTTATTTTTTTTCATTAATTTTATATTAATAATATTACTATTAAAAATAATACTAATAATATTAAAATCCGGTCAAAAATGAGTGATTACATGTGTTCTCAAATAGAAGGTAAGGAACAATGAAAGGGAATGATTTGGAGGCTGGAAGAATGTTGAGGAATGACATAAAAAGGGGTATGTAACAAATGACCCAAACAGGAAGCTCAGCCTCTGGAACAGACATAGTTAGAGGGAGAATTATGCAAAACAATGTGAAAGATAGAAGGGAAGGATAAGTTTCCTCAATAAAAAGAATAGCAGTATTAAGTTTGCTTTCTTCCATATTGCAACCTGCAGAATTACATCATTGAAGGTACTTTAATATACTGTAAATAT